>BKCP01004294.1:956909-992387 GCA_008636005.1 Striga asiatica
AAAATTTATTTATAGCTAAATGTTGGGCAACTGTTTGACAGGTTTTTGGAGCAACTGAAAGACAAAGCTCTAAAGAGCGCAGGTGTAACCCAAGAAGAGGTTTTGCAGTGTATTGAAGAAAGAACATTAGCTCGAAGGAGTGATCTTGTGGCAAAAGGAATTGCTTTAATGGATATTGGGAAAGACAGTTTGGAGGCCTTGTGTGCCCGTGCAACAAGAAAAGAAAGGTTTGCCAGTTCAGAAAGAGAACTCGCCTGATCCAGCTGCAAACAGCCCGCCAGTCTTGTTGGCCGATAAATGAAAGTATACAGCTTAGCTTTACCTAACTTGTGAACTAGCTCAATATATAGAACTCTTGGTGAATATAAATGTGACTCTATGTTTCTCTCATTTTCACTCCTTTGAGATTCTAATAAGTAGCTTGACCATACAATTTCATAAGCCCAAAAGTGCTTTTAGCTGGAACTAGGCCTCTAACAAAGCGACGTGTATGGAATTTGATGGGTTCGATTTAGCTCAAACACAACACAGTTCGAGTTGGCTTGTTTTGGTATTGGTAGTATAATCAGAAAGAATTTACTTTTGATTGATAAAAAAGTATGGCTTGTTTATTGTACATAAATAATTCATTAATTTGGATCGGTTGAAAAAAAATCTTCAGCTTGCTTATGATTTGCTGCTTCTCATTTTTTGATATTAAATAACACAATTAAAAGATAAATAATAAATGTTATAATATATTCTTTAATATAAATACTACACCCGCACAAGTATTTATGTATGTATTTGTATATATTTATTTAGCTATCAATCAATATCAATTATTATATATTAAACTTTTATATTAGTGATCCTCTTTATTTAAAGGAAAAAAAGGGTTAATTACTAATAAAATCTTAACATTTTGTCTAATTGTAAATAAAACTCAATCTTTTCAATTTGACAAAAAAATATCAAACATTTAATAAGTGTTGCAATTGTGTCTCAATCACCTTCCGCCGCCGCCAACCACCAACCGCCGCCGGCCAACTTCACCGAATGTTGAAAATTTTTACATGATCTTGTAGCTTTCCTCCGTGCCGACAACATATTCGGGTTTCACGAAAAAATTCCGACGATAAGGAGATGATCGGAAAAGTCGTTACCGGAAAAAGTCACCAGTTCCGGTGAAGGTGGACGCCACTAGATGCGGCTTTGCGAGAGGAGTTCAACGGTACCTTCAGATTCACGTCGGTCAAAGCGAGTTACCGGGAATTTGCGAATGAACGCCGGAGAAAATTTGTAGATCTACGAGCTTTGACCGGGATATTGAAAGCCTTATTGTTGGAATTTTTTCGTGAAACTCGGATATGTTGTCGGCACGGAGGAGAGCTACAAGATCATGTAAAAATTTTCAACATTCGGCGAAATTGGCCGGCGGAGGGTGGCTGTTGGCGGCAGTCCGGCGGCGGCGGAAGGTGATTGAGACATAATTGCAACACTTATTAAAGGTTTGGTATTTTTTTGCCAAATTGAAAAGGTTGAATTTTATTTGCAATTAGACAAAAAGTTAAGATTTTATTTGCAATTAACCTAAAAAAATATATATTAAACTTTTATATTACTATAATAATCATATTTTCAGGGGTGGAGTGTATAGGAGTAGTGCTATTTAAGCCACTTGGATGACAACTTGGGTTACAATCCAGTGTAAATGCGTTATCAAAAATTTAAAAAATAATGCATTTACACTTAGATTGTAACATAGGTCGTTATTCAAGTGGACTCTACAGCATTACTCAGTGTATAGTGTATAGAAGCTTAGAATGTTCACAGTGTAGAAGAAGAAAGATAATCATACCTCAGCCACCTTATATAAAGTCATTACCTTATTTGCCAAGATCTGCCCGATTTGGCTGCCCTAGTGCTTTGGTTGCCCCAGATTTGCCCGGACTACTCATTCTTGTTGTCCAAGCAATTCTGTTACCTACGTGTTATACTTATCCAATCGTGTTCACACTATTCTTTACCAGATGTGTTCACACTGTTCTACCTTCGCAGGTAGTTGTGCTAAACATAACCGAGCTAAACATCTCAATTCCTTCTAGATTTGACTATTCGGGTCTTTGCTGAGCAAAACTCTGACTTTGAGGTCGTCAATCGACCTCTCCAGTTCCAGGTCGAGTATCTGGCAGACTATCCTAGGGTTCTAGCTCGACCTGCTGTTGTTCCTATACGAACGACCTGACATTTTCTAGAGTCCTAGCTCGACTTGTTGCTGACTTGCTATTCGATCTCCAATCAAGCTTCCGATCACGTTCAACCGTTCGAGTTGCTCTTCAAGTTATACAAGCTCTAGTGGTTGGTATGGTATACCATATCATCTAACACCCCAATCTCCCATCCTTAGCACCTTATCAATGAATGACCTAGGCTTACTATGACCAGTGCAACAATCTTTGTGGACCTCCTATAACACGTATCGACCTTCCCTACACCGAAACGCACCTCTGGTGAGGTCCCGAGTACGATCTTTTTACAAGATACCATCTTTCTCAAAGAACCTGCTTACTCCTTTGGATATTTACTTTATTTTGGTGAGCTTCGCGAAACACCTTTAGAATGGGAGCTCGCCAATCCTCAATCTCAATTGTCTCTGCGATCTCTATCCCATTGTTCTCTATGTATAAGAACATCACATTCGTGCTTTGCAATCTACCAAGCTTTGTGTTATTTTTATCAGCAAGTTCACTCTTCTATTTTCTCCGTTAGGTATTTGAATTAACTCAAACAAGCTGTAACTTTTGAGAAAATTTTGAACCTCCTACACACAACTATTCATCATATCTTCTTTTATATTACACCTCCCTGCAGCTGCCAACAACGAGTTGTGAATACGAATGAGCTTGGGCATGTCGAGCTTCTTCATCTGCAGCCAACTGAAGTCCCTTCAACAAGGCCCTATACTCGAGCTCATTGTTGGAGACCCAGAATCCAAGCTTGATCGCAAATTCAAACCTCTCTCCTGTGGTGGAGATCAAAACACTTCTCAGTCCAACACCTCCTTTTGCGGCCGAGCCATCTACATTGACCTATCATTTTCCTTCAAACTCCAACCTTGTTTCTTCTTAAATAAAAGCCGCTAATATCGGGGCCTTAACGGCCCTTCGATGTTCGTACACAATTGAATATTCACTCAGCTCGACAACCCACTTCAGCATCCGTCTAGACACCAAAGTGTGGCCTAAGATTCTCATATCGGGAGGTTTGTCCTGACATAGATCTTATGTGTTAAGAAATACGACCTCAATTTTCTAATAGTTGCCACCAAAGCCAAATCTTCTTTCTCGACCTTTGAGTAACGCGTCTCCGGCCCCTGCATCATCCTGCTCAGATATTATATATGCATTTCCATGCCATTCTCTTAACACAACTGAGCTTAACGTGACTTGACCAATTGAAATGTATAGCACCAAGTTCTGCCCTTCGTTTGACTTTTCCAACAAAAGTACGTCAACAAAAACGACCTTAAGCTCATCGAAAGCTCGCTGTGCTACTTCTACATATACAAATCATGTGCTTTTCTTTAGTGTTTTGAAAAGAGGGATGCTTCTCTCAACCACCTTAGAGATGAAATGACTAGACATGCAATTCTTTCTGTGAGTACCTGGACCTCCGTTATGTTCCTGGGTGGTCGCATCTCCAATACAACTCGCACCTTTTTTAGATTGACCTCTATCCCCTTTTTGGTAACCATATTACTCAAAAACTTTCCCGACTTTAACCCAAAAGCACACCTAGTCAAGTTAAGCTTCATGACCAAGAACCTAACCATCTTCCCCTTCCTCAAAGGTGGTTGGACTAGCGCAACAGGCAACCGAACCTCCCCTATGGGAACAACCTCATTTTCATTAAAGCCAAATAGCGAGTTATTAACTGGCTCGACCTTCACGTCTAGGTCCATCTGCCTAAAACACTGTTGACAAAATAATATCCACCGAGCTCCCTGTGTCGATGAATACCCTTTGGATATTGTAGATGGAAAATTCAACTATGATAACTAACACATCATTATGGGGGTAAGAAAAACACCTTGTGTCCTCTGATCTAATTTTACTGTCACCTCGGGCTTATCTGCTTGAACCTCTATGACCTCTTTCCCCTTCCGATAGCTCTTCTTTTGCGCGTTATGTGAATTGCCATTGGTGGGACCTCCTGCGGTCATCTACATTACCCTGCTCTTGGGTGGTCTCTCCTCAGGCTCTTCTTGTCGGTGTCTCTTCTCAAGTCCTTTCATGTCTTTCCTTTTTCTCTTTATCCTTAAGAACGAACTCCTTAAGGTGCTCAACTTTTATCAACCATTTGATTTCATCCTTTATCTCCCTGCAGTTGGTCGTAGAGTGACCATAATCCCTGTGGTACTTGCAGTACAACATCTCCAACGTATGGATGAATCCCCACTTTCTATGAATAGCGGAAGGTCGGGCGAAGATTCATGTATCAGCTATTCTCTAAAACTTCAAAAACATTCCTCTAGGGTACAATGAGGGGTTCATACTATCCATTTAGTGCCGACTTTGTAACAATCCTTTGCCCTTGCCTCCTGACCTGATGGCCTCTTATTGTTTGATCGTGGCTTCTTCTCAGGTCTCCTGGCCTTGGATTTGTCGTCTAGTAAAAAGTCGACCTTCACTTCTTATATTTTTATGTACACCAGGGATTGTCATGGGTCATGGTTGGCCTCTTAGCTAAAGAATTTCGGCACATTCCTATTTAAAGACCCCTTGTTAGAACTTCTGCCTAAACTTCTTCCGAGGCTCAATGTACTTCCACACATTTCTTGGTATATCAAGCCACGTATTCTTGCAATGTTTCACCTTCATTTTGTTGTATATTGGTCAGAGTTAAGTATGTCTTCTCATGTTTTTCCGCTCTAATGAATTAATTGACGAACTGCGAGTTGAATCTTTCGAAGCAATAGAACGAGTCGATAGACAACTAGTGAAACCAATCCTTTGTTGACCCTTTTAGTGTGGTCAAGAATGCCCTACAACACACTGCAACGTTATAATGGTGTAAAATCGCAAATGCCTTGTTGGTTCAATTGTCCGATTATAAGATAACTCAGCTCGTGGAATTTAATTGGTAGGTCGTCTTACAACACTTCCTCTGCAAATTGTGCCCGTGAATTCTCGGTGTTGGCCTTCCTTCTACTCTTGCATACAGCTCGTGTAGTTCAGCCGCCATTCTTTCCAAGGCAGCATCCTTCGCATGTCGGGACACTGTGCTCGGGGAATTGGTAGATCTAATTTTTCCTTCCTCAACTCTCTAATCCAGCTGCGGCTGACGAATAGCATGGTTGGCCAGTTGCGACGCTTGTGCTTTGGCTACCATCTCGACTACAGTCCTATCCAACTCTACTCTCATAAGTTGGACAAGTTTATCCCCCTTGGGGACTTCTTGTCCTCTATGGTTTTTCTGTTGTCCTCCCTCCAGCTCTTGAGATCGAACATTCTTCAGGGTCTCATGTTGCAGTGCTTCGACTGCTTCTGTTGCTCTTATGTTTTGAACAACAACAAGTTTCCCCTGTTCCTCTTCAGCCAGTGTCACTTGCGATGGAGTCAATGGCTCCTGTTTTGGGGTGGATCGTACTACAGGGTTCACCACCGGTTCAAAGTGCTTTGTAGCCCCGGTAATGTCACCTTCGGCGTGACCTGGGTGTTTGCTTGCTTCAACCAACCAGGCGGGGGTCCAACACTTCCTCCATATCCTCACCCAGATTCTTCTTTGAACCATCTCTGACCATGATATGGTTGTCTTTGCACTTGAGAACAAAAAAATTTTGAGAAAATCAAGTCTCGCCAATCAGTAAAAGACTAGATTTTTGCACAGACGACGCCAGGTTGATATGAAAATTACTCTGGACCGGCTTGTGGACCGATATCACGAACCGTTCTCCACTTGTGTTTTGGATACCTGTAAAATACGTCGGGAGGTGTCCTAATGGTAAGTCCTCAGACGTTCAAGTCAGGTATTGATCGTAAATTATATGTGTATTGGAATGTGNTATATAAAAGTTGTCTTTTGGCCCACACAACCTTATCATTAGAAAATAGATTTTGCTCATATTTCATTTCCTAGTGAAACACGTCTCTAAAATCTTCTAACCTTTAACAAGATAGACTTAAAATCTTCTAACCTTTAACAAGATAGACTTACCATGCAAATAATATTATGTTTTCTGGTCCGTCAAGACACTGAAGGTCCCTATATCGTCACGTCGATCTCATGACCCTATAATCTTGTACTCTATCAGGTTGCTTAAACAACTTCATGACCCATCATCTGACCGAGCTCTCTGACAAGACCCGACTTGCTATTTGTTGACTAAAGTTTTTGTACTTTGAGTTGTTATACCGAGTTCCTCAACACAGTCAGTCTATCGTCGAGCTAGAAATTATCACGGACGAGTGACTCAAGACTAGTATGTGTGCTATACGAACGACAATTCAAAATTTTAACACAGAAGATAAATCCAGGTTTTGGTTTTATGATTTTGACCCGTTACGTAACTTTGTCTGGTGAACTAAAAATAGTCGCCAACAATGTGTTAGCATCTGGTGCAACTAAAAAGCTTAACGACCACCATTTACCACTATTAGTTTCCAAATGGCAATCTATTAAGTTTACATCAAATGTTTCCATCCTTCTACAATAAGGAACAACGAAAATCAATTCTTGGCACATTTCATCCCCATTTGATCATTCTTTTTCTTTCTTTAAAATTACTTCCTCATAACATAATGTATTTAAAAAGATATAACATATATATATATGGGGATTGGTTCCAATGCATCCATTTATTTAAAGTGAGGACGTGAGACTCATTTTTAGCCACAAGATTTGGTGCATCATGTGTGGCCAAGATTTACTCTTTTCTTTTTATTATTTTAATTATTTAGATATTATTTTGACCCGTTGACTCCGGCGTTGACTGTTAACTTCTGGCGAAATCCGTTGACTTTCGGCGTTGACCGTTGACAACTAACCTTCCAACTAGGTTAGTTCTCTGTAGTTGCTAGGTTAGTTCTCTGTAGTTGTTAGGCTAGTTTTCTGTAGTTGCTAGGTTAGTTGTCTGTAGTTACTAAGTTAGTTCTCTGTAGTTGCTAGGTTAGTTCTCTGTAGTTGCTAGGTTAGTTGTCTGTAGTTGCTAGGCTAGTTCTCTGTAGTTGTTAGGTTAGTAGTTGCTAGGTTAGTTCTCTGTAGTTGCTAGGTTTTTTTTTTTTTAAACAAACAACGGCCCGGAAGGGCGGGGGATTGGTCTGGATCCCCAACCTGTGCATAGATCAAGACCCCAAAACGGGGGCCTAAAATATCAACAGACTACAGTCTACAGAGTCTCACAAGCAAAACAAAAAAGAAAAAAGAAATAACAATACAAAGTATGTCTTCGAGCTAACAGGTGCCCGGAATAAAAGTCTAATCTAATGAAAGCAATAAACCTAATCTACTGAAAGCGGAACGATGGATATCCAAGCTGGTCCATCCGTACAAGCGTGCGAAGGCGGAGTGGAGTAGTGTCGGTCTGAAACGTATGTGAGTCTGGTATGGTGACGCCAAGGCTGGCAAGGTAGTCAGCAGGTCTGTTCCCCTCACGGAAAATATGCGTGATCCTGTGATGGACAGACCGAAGTAGAGCTCTAATGCGCATAAGCCGGTGCTGAATTTGCCACGAGCCCTGGTGGCCCGAAGTCAGGAGGGTGGCGACAGCCGTAGCATCCAGCTCGATCCAAATATGACTAGAAAGGTGGACAGTAATTTGAAGGTCAATCTGTAATGCCTGAATCTCTGCGTCGTAGCTCGAGAAGGCCTGAAGGGCGCGTGGAAGGCGGTGATGAGGGCGCCGCTGTTGTTCCGGATCAAGCCTCCTCCTCCGGCAGCTCCGGTATGGCTATCAAAACATCCATCACTGTTCAGCTTGACCCAAGGAGAGTCGGGTCGAAGCCAAACAACAGCTCTGAGCCGAGGGGACCAAACAGGCGGTGGGGGAGTCACCATGTAGCGGTGTGGTGGCGTGCAGCCTGTCCAGTCTCGGGCCGTGAGCCTGCCCAATGCTATGAGGAGTGAAAGATGTCTCTCTACCTGCAAAACAATGTGAGAGAACAAAAAAGTAATATCCCTATGCTTCGCATTATTTCTCTCCGTCCAAGTGAACTAAAGGATTAGACAAGGAATGAGGAAGCCCACGTGTCTAAGGTGTGTGCTCTGTGAGAAACAACTCAGGAGCTCAAATAAACTGTCTGTGGTGGGTAGGGATATATAGGTCTAGGTGGCAAAGTGCTCCCACAATCTCCTCACAATCTCACTCTCTAGAAAAAGGTGGGGTAAAGGTCTCAGTCTCATGGCGTCCAGTCTCAGAACAACACACATACCGAGAGGGGAAGGAGATCTCCCTCGCGTGTAACACAGTATCCACGGGTATCCTAGTTGCTATTAGTTCTTTGTAGTTGCTAGGTTATTTCTTTGTAGTTTCTAGGTTATTTCTCTGTAGTTGCTAGGTTACTAGTTTCTTGGTTAGTTCTCTGTAGTTGTTAGGTTAATTCTCTGTAGTTGCTAAGTTAGTTCTCTGTTGTTGCTAAGTTAGTAGTTGCTAGGTTAGTTATCTGTAGTTGTGTTCGCCTATATTTTTAAAGCTCAACCGCAAGTGTACGGCTTCGCTCGTAGTATGTGGCAAGCAAGGTCGTATCCCAAGAGACCAAATAATCAATATATCAAGTACTAGATTATGATAATGTCAATTTTATTTAGACGATCGAATATGAGATGGATTAGCTAACTAAGAAAATATAATTAAAGAGAAATAAAGCAACAAGAAGAAACTAGCTGGAAAAACACGTAAGAAAGTATATGGAAATGATAGATTCTAAGACTTTGGTTTCAATTAACAGTTGGGTTCCTTCAAAAGTATCACAACCAATGTTTTCTTTATCTACCCTATAAGATGATCACAAATTTAGCTTATCGTCCCTCTCGAGATCGATAAAACCATAGATTAAATCACATATATTAGCGTCTCCACTCAACACATGCAATTCAACTCCAAATAGATTAAAAGATCTAATATCCTCACAACAACCTACTAATCTCTCGATTCAAGCAAGTAAATTGTGTCAAATATTAAAGACCTAACATTGAACTCATCTCTCGAATTATGAACAATATTGTCAAACATGTAAAAACATTGACCAAGCGCTAAACATGAATTAAGAGCAAAATATTTGAATAGGGTTCAAAAGAAAACAATCAATTATAATAAATCATCCAAAATCCCAACATATTAATCTACTACCAAGTCTTAAAATCAAATAATCTAGCTACTCATGTTTGAATTCAAATACATAGACATATTAGAAATCAACATGATCAATAAAAGTTCAAAAGAAAGAAGAAAGAAAAAACTAGGAATCTCGTCGATCTTTCAATCTTCTTGATCCCCTTGTGGTTGATCTTCCTTTGCTTCCCAATTGCTTCTCTTGTGTGTTCTAGGACCTCTCTAATGTCTAATCTCGTTTTTCCCGTCAAAACTAGGTTAAATATGCCTCCTTTTGTGTCCAAAAACCTCCTCCTCATCAAGATAGGCAAGTACTAAAAAACAGTTTCCGCACGCGACACGGTCATTCTGCCCATGTCACGGGCCGTGTCGCAGCCCGTGTCAGCTCCCAGGTTACGAATTTTCTCTGTTGAGTTGACACGGCCTCTGACACGGGCATGGTGCCCGTGTCACTGCCCGTGTCACAAATCTGCTTGCTCGTTTTTTATCATTTCACTCGTTTCTTCCATTTTTTTTATCCTTGCATCAATCTTTCATAATCTCGGGGGTCTTAGGTACTCACCATGTGCCTCCAATAGCCACAAGCTCTACAAATATGTGAAAATATCTACAAAACAAGCACGTGTAATACCTTTCCAACAAGATATAGAATTATAGCATAATAATGCAATTTATACACCAATAATGCAATGAATAAGCTCTAGATGTTACATAAATATGGTGTAAAATCGCACATGAACAAGTTGCTAGGTTAGTAGTAGCTAGGTTAGTTCTCTGTAGTTGCTAAGAGTTGTCCGTATTTTAAGAGCTGTCCCCTATATATATATAGGGGATGGATCCAATAAGTCCACCTCTTAAAATGTGGACGTGAGACTCAATTTTAGCCACTCATTTTGTCTAGATCAAGAATTTATGTTAATCAATTAAAATATACATTAATTAAATAATAAAAATAATTAGTAGTTGACTCCGGCGTTGACTATTAACTTCCGGTGTTGACTTCCGGCGAGAATCGTTGACTTCCGGCATTGACTTCCGGTGTTGACCCGTTGAACTTATTATGCATCATGTATGAAAGAATAATTAAAGACAGCATATCTATCAACAACAGACAACTAACCTAGCAACTAGACATAACTAACCTACCAATATCAAACAACTAACCTTGCAACTATATTTAACTGACCTAGCAACTACATTTAACTAACTTAGCAACAACAGAAAACTAATCTAGCAACAACAGACAACTAACCTAGCAACTATTTAGAACTAACCTAGCAACAAGATAGAAATAACCTAGCAACAACAGACAACTGACCTAGCAACTAGACATAACTAACCTAGCAACATCAGACAACTAACCTAGCAACTAGACACAACTAACCTAACAACTAAATACAACTAACCTAGCAAAAACTAATAACTAACCTAGCAACTACTAACCTAACAACTACATAGAACTAACTTAGCAACTACATAGAACTAACCTAACAACTACTAACCTAGCAACTACAGAGAACTAATCTAGCAACTACAGAGAACTAACCTAGTTGGAAGGTTAGTTGTCAACGGTCAACGCCAAAGTCAACGTCGGAAGTCAACGGTTAACGCCGGAAGTCAACGGTCAACGCCAGAGTCAACTGGTCAAAATAATATTTAAATAATTAAAATAATAAAAAGAAAAGAGTAAATCTTGGCCACACATGATGTACCAAATCTTGTGGCTAAAAACGAGTCTCACGTCCTAACTTTAAATAAATAGATGCATTGGAACCAATCCATATATATATACTATCATATTTCAATATTACACTTTAAAATACAGTATAAATATATTTTACACCGACTACTCGTTCCATCATAGCAATGATCCAAATCCGATTTCCATTACCATAAAACTAATTGAAACTCCTAATCGCCATATAAAAAGAAAAAAAAAGCCAGTTCAAAATTTTATTCTCTAAAGAAAAAATGATATGAAAGCCAGAAATACAAAGATCAGAGGTTTTTTGCTAGGACTTGAGATTGATCCCAGTTATGACTCATTTGTTTATAAATTTACATGGAACTAAAATACTTTTATCGCATAATTGAGAAGAAAATGTTATGAGGAGTTGAACACTATTTTATCCAAAATATCAATGTTATTTTACCAAATAACATATATGATTTTATAATTAAATACAATTTAATTCACTAATTGTATATCAATTCAATACCAAAAAGGACTGGATTGAACTCACCTCATACTCCATCATGAAAGAACAACCACTGGACTTGCCACCTCTTACCCACAGTTCTCCTGTTCCTTCCTCAAATATGGTTGAGATAAAAGTAGGGCAGCTTTCTATTACTGTCAGTGCTGTGATATCTCAGGAGGGCCAGGTTGGGGTTGGTTGCATTGGTGAGCAGCATAACTTGGTAATTTTCTCATGGTAAACAATGTTGCCCATTGCTGACTGCAAAGAAGTGGCTACCCTACTGGCTGTTAGATGGTGCCTCTAACAGCTATCATCTAACCAAGAGCACCTTGGCAATTCATTCAGATGTAGGCTAGCCAACTCTGGTGTAGCTAGCATGCTCAACTCCAGATGCACACCATCCTCAGCTGCAGCCCCCATACTTTTTGATATTTTCTCCTTGCTTCAGAATTTTCATGTTCCTTTCTTTTTCTGTGATGTAGTTGGTAGTCACTCGGCCTTGCAAGTTGCTTTAAAGGTTTTGAAGGAGGATTAGTGTATTTTCCCTCACTTCTCTGTTGCTAGACTCATGCTCTAGTACTGGGATTGTAATCATTTGATTGCTCGAAGCCTCAAACTCAGGAACTTCCAAGATGACACACAACCATAAAGGAGATGGGCCGAAGCTACTAGTCCCCTATGGCACTTCTACTACCAAAGGTTGTACATTTCTTTTGAGTTTTTAATCCAAGTTTGTTGTTGTTTTTNCAAATGGGGCCTAATCTAAGACGTGCAATACATGGAGTTTGGTCCACAAAATAGCCTTCAGTAACAGTTGTAATAACACCAAATTCTTAATGTTCAACTCATTCCAAAGCGAAGCCAAACAGTTTGGCACACACAGTCAGTCCAGCCAATAAAGCATCAACAACGAAACTATAGTCTTTTAAAAAAAATAAAAAATAAATCGCCATGACTTTCCGGGACTTTTCAATCTACCAATATTTCAACATTTGACCATTCATTATAAAACACGGGGATTTATGAGCAAACGTATTTGACTAGACACGTTCTCAGGCTTACGTATAGCACAACAAAAATGTATGTTTTGAACTTTTCGGAGTAAAGGTCAACCTTGAGAATAAAAAATCACAATCATTCTTGAAAAAATAAATTAAAATGTTGTGCTAAATCAGCAATTCGGTGTGGGTAATTAGTTGCATTAATATTTCTCTGTAAATTTCATTTCATATTTTGATAGGAGAAATCTTATTTGAATTGAAATTGGACTATATGTCACGGCCGTGTAGTATAGTACTATATGACATGATTGTTATGAGAAAATGACATGGGAATGGAATGATTATTAAATTATTCATTCCTTATCCCATGATTGATATATTTGTTTGAAATGAATGACCATTCCACCACAAATACAAGGCTCATTTCCATATTTGTAGGAATTAATTTTTTAAAAAATAAATTAACAAATAACAATAATAAATAAGTATATACTATAGAATTAATATTAAATACAACTATNCCACTAATTCAATGAAAGTTGTAACTTCTTGTCTTACTCTTTACATTTGATTTTACGGAACTGTAAATGCAGTAAATAGTACTAATAATTTCACTCAACATCTGATTTCCTAATTCAATTTAGTCAAAACACAAATAAATTGAGTTACTGTAACTGAACCTGACTCGACCAATATAAAATTTCCCTCATTCTTATATTCACTCATAAAGTGAATTACAGGCAACTCTTACTCCAAATTTTCAACACGCTCGTTTAGAAAATGAAATTATTCGTATACTTTCACATTACATAATATTCAATCATGTGAACCAAAATATAGGATGTCCCATATCAAGCCTCAATACATTTCATTATCACAAAATTCCTGTCAATCAATTGATTGGACTGGTCGATTCGTCATACTAATTTAACGAAAAATATATATTAATACCATGTCATATTCTTATATTATATTTATATTTATATTATTTTTTAGAATATGACATTTTAGATTAAAAGTATAAAAATTCATTATTTGCCTGATTACAATGTGCCTAAACTAATTTCCAATTTTCGATATATATTATTATAAACTATATAGTGCATATGAGAGTCGGTTCAATCAGCTTGAGGCCAAATTGAAAAAATATAAATAAATAAGTAAAATCATTATTAGCTAGAGGCAGAGCCTTCTCCCCCAATATAACAAGACTGCCCTCACCGTCTCTATTTTTACAGGTATGAATTATAGTGAAAATAAATAAATAAATCTGAAAGCTTTTACTATAAAACTAACAATCTCAAACTCCAATCGACAGTTAGTTCTTAGTTGTCTAAAATATTTCAAACCTAATTTATTTTTCCCACCTTCCCGAGTTGCTTTTTTCGATTTCTTCACATCCTATAAATTTTCTTTTTTACTTCAAAAAAGACTTTTCACATAACCCAGAATTTTCCAATTGCCGCCTTCATTATTCCATTTCTTTATTGTTTAAATTTTCAAATTAAATACTCCGAACATCGTATAAGTAACTCATTTCATTATTAGTCCAAATAACTNAAAAAAAGAGAAAAGAAAAAAAATCCACCGCCGTCCGCCGCCGCAATGAAGAGCCAGCACCCATTCCCGGCGGCCGGAAAGCCGATCTCCGCCACGATACCCCTCCTCTCACAGGCATTCTTCTTCGTCTTCGGCCTGACGCTGGGAATCATCCTCTGCTTCAACTACCGGAGCTTCTCCTTCAACCTCCAGGTCACCAACGGCCAATTCTCAATCTTCACTTCCCAGTCCATCGCCGACCGTCCGCCGTCTCCGCCGCCGCCCCGTGATCCGGCGGCGACGGCGGACGACGGGTGGGTGGATTTCCTGGAGCCGCCGCGGGTGATGCACGGGATGAGCGACGGGGAGCTGATGTGGCGGGCGTCGATGGCCCCCAAGGCGGCGGGGATCGGGCCGGGCCGGCCGGCGAAGGTGGCGTTCATGTTCCTGACACGTGGGCCCGTGGTGCTGGCGCCCCTGTGGGAGATGTTCTTCAAGGGGCACAGGGGAAAGTACTCCATTTACGTGCATTCGGATCCGGGCTATAACGGGTCGGAGCCTCACGGATCCGTCTTTCACGGCAGGAGGATTGATAGTAAGGTCGGTATTTTCTTTTTCAATAATTCAATTAATTAATTTCTCCCTTGATTCTATTTTATTTATTTATCGGAACTTTCTGTGTTTGCTGAAGTGAACTAACATAATTAAATTAATAAAGTTTCTGGTGAATCTTATGCAAAAGCAGCCCGAGATATATATTTTTTTTTTTTTTCGGTGCATTTGATATATTTGAATGCCTTTTTCTTTCAACGGCTATTTTAAAGAATATTCAGATATTAGTATTCAACTTTAAGTTATAATACCTTTTTCATATTCAAATGTTTTTAAAGATTTTTTTTCTTAGTTTAGTGAAATCCTTATAAGTTTTAAATCTGGAAAATGGACTTGTGGTAGGATTTGGTATATGAATTGTGTTTTCAAATTTGAATTTGTCTAACAAGTGCAATGAAATCTTCGTGATAGATAAATTGAATACACGTTACTTATTAAAGATTTTTTTAAATCTCAGTTGAGTATTTGTAATTTTTAAGATTTCTTAAAATTTGAATTGAATAAAAGAAAATTTGAAATCTTAAAACCCTGTTAAACGTACTAATACACCCTCCTTATTTGATATTTTGTAGGCCCTCCTCTATTTCTAGAATTATTAGGGACATTCATAGCACTAAAAAGACCCTCCTAGAATTAATTATTAGGGACATTCACAAACAAATAAATAAAATAATCCTTTTAAGTTGTACAAAAAATGGACAAAATTTTGAAAATAGAAAACTGAATAGAGGCCTTGACTATAGATGATGAACTAAAAAGTGCAAACTCGACTCTAATTCTAGTACTAGTCTTTTACCTGTTGGACCACACACATTATGTGAGGGCACTGTCATCGGTAGGTCGATTTTTTCAAATTTAAGATAGATAATTCTGGTATAAGATTACTTTTTACTCCAATTCTTATTTTAGCCGTTTCACTAATACAATCTTGTCTGGTTTTGAGTCTCTTTTGTTTTGTTCTCACAAAGTTGAATGCATGTGAGCCCCCCATAGCAACTTGCACTTGAATTATTTACCAAATGATTAAAATTACAACAAAATATTAAATACTCCCTCCTATTTTTAATAAGTGTCTTGAGAAGTTGCATAGTAATAATTTTCATTAATGAAGATAGAGATGAATGTTTTGAGAAAAGATGAAAATTGAATATAAAAAGACGTATTGTATTTATTGCCTAGATGAGGGTAATAATGGAAAAATATGTACAAAAGATTCAAAACGTCATATATTTAGTTAATTGTTGATAAAGTCAAAATGACATTTAAAAAAAAAAAGGAGGTAGTATTAAATAATAGGACCATCAAATTGTGAAATGTTAGAAGTTTGGGACTAAAATTGTTATGATATTAAACCAACAACACTAAAATTGCAATTTTAATTTGATAACAATAACAACGCAGGAAGTGCAATGGGGCGACGCGAACATGGTCGACGCCGAGCGTCGACTTCTCGCCCACGCTCTCCTTGACGTCTCGAACCAGAGATTCGTCCTCCTTTCCGAGTCTTGCGTTCCTCTCCACAACTTCTCGACTATTTACTCTTACCTCCTCAACTCCAACCAAACTTTTGTCGAGTCCTACGACCTCCCGGGCCCAGTGGGCCGAGGCCGCTATAGCCCAGACATGTCCCCCACAATCCTCCTCTCCGACTGGCGCAAGGGCTCACAATGGTTCGTCTCGGACCGCCACCTGGCGCTCGAGGTCGTCTCTGACTCGACCTATTTTCCGGCCTTCAAAAACTACTGTAAAGGGGGGTGCTACGCGGACGAGCACTACTTGCCGACACTCGTGGGCTTGCTCCCAGGCGGGTTTGCGGCCCGGAATGCGAACCGGACGCTTACGTGGGTCGACTGGGCGAGGGGTGGGCCCCACCCGACAAAGTTTATCAGAACGGACGTGGGCCCGCGGTTTCTCGAGTGGTTGAGAGGGGGAGGGGGAAAGACGTGTGGGCCGGAGAAGATGATGGGCCCGTGCTACCTTTTCGCGAGGAAGTTCACGCCGGATGCGCTCGATAGGCTGATGAGGTTTGCGCCGCAGGTCATGTACTTCGACACGTAGAGAGAGGAAAATAAAAAATAAATTTTTTTTTTTTTATTATNAGATTCAATTTTTTTATTTTTTTTATTTTTTTCTCTGGGAGATATATTCTTTGGGGGATGCTGTGCTGTGCCTCCCCACATTTTTATTCATTGAGGTCAAAGGTTATGAAGGCTTTTGCTTTGATGGTGTTAGGTGTGCTTGGTTTGTTTTATTATTTGTTTACAATGATAAAAAAATGTAGAGAGATTGAGAGGTTTTCCAGTTTCTTGGCCGAGGCTTTGAAGGTCCTATGGGACGGCCTGAAAGGTATCGGCTCATTCAGCATGGTCCAAAAGAACAAAAACAACACTCAGAATATAGAAATTATCTACCTTTTTAAATATGTAATTTCATTTCATATTCCACTATTCCAGTATCATCATCAGATTCAGCAGGCCTAACATTTAGCAACCTACATATGACGATCATTACTTTATACTACTATATATATGGCATATAGCTTCTCGCAAACTATAAGTCGACATTCCTTCCTCCGTGTCACACGCTTCCTCTCCGGCGGGGCTCTGTTCCCTACTTCTTTCGCGTGGTTCCGAAATGTTGTTCACACTTGGAAAGATTAGTTGGACAAAATTTATTTGCTTGACTTTAAATATTGATAAATGATTGTGAAGGTATTAAATATTTAGTCTATGATTTAATCTATGCTTTTATCATCTATACTTATATTAAAGGGAGTCATATTTACTAAATTTAGTAGCTAAAAGAGTCAACAGCATTTATTGTCATTACTATTTCCGTATTATACAATTTTATTTAATATTTGTTTTTCTGTTACGATTTTTAAAAACAGATATGGTCAAATTCTCTCATCATTAATTACTTTCCATTAATTATAATTTATTTATTTATTATTTTCTTAGCAAAAACGGACCAACATTAATTGATTTTCTTAAAACGTGGAAGTTGTTGCTTTATTTTTGTACAGAAAATCGGGCTTCATTATAGAAATTTGTTCAATTACACAATGAATTTTCTATGATATAATTATTTTTTATGGGAACTTTTTTTTAATGGAAAAATATGGCATTTCAATAAGATTTTTGATTTTTTAAGACTGATCGTTATCATGCTATGAAATTGAACATTCCAATATACCTTAATAAAATATACACGTGGTGTATACATCATTTAATAGAAATATAGAATCCTCATATTTTTATATATAAGTATGTAATTTTTCTATTACCAAATTTAATTGATAGTTGTGTTATGGGTTTTTTCATAATTGTTACTTGGTTGTTGTGATATTTAGTTTGGTTGGTGTCGCAAAAATTCCAATTTATATATATAATAAGAATAATCATTACAATGCAAATTAGAAAAATATTAATATTAGAAGATATTGAGTTCATGGCTTTTCTTAAATCAAAGTTGTTTAATTAGTATACAAAATTAAATTTTAAAAAAATATATGTGTATATTTTGTACATTATTTATATACTATTTAATTTTAAATTTATTTACATATTTTAAATTGATTACTTATATAAATAATACCAACGTGCATTAAATATATTTCATTACATAAAATAAAAAGAACAAGAAGACGTGTAACTTGTATAACCTTACAAATAATAATGACATTATATGGCAACAAAGTTTAATAATTAACTATTATACAGTGAATAAGAATAAGTAAAATTATTATTTTCTCTTATATGAAGGAATAAATATATATAATAAAATTAAATTTATATTAGTATAAATGTGTTAGTGAGATAATATATTAATTATTTTACAAGTTAGCTCTAACATGCTCACGTTTAATGTTTTGACTAATAAAACAACGTTGATTAAAAGATGTGAAAAATAGATTACATTGAAAAAGGTGAAAAATAGATGATAACTCTTTTCAGACTTAAACTAGACTTAACGGTGATTAAAATAAGTGGAAAATGGATAATAACCCTTCTCACACTTAAACGGACAGAGCCTGTTAAAATAATTCATTTAATATCTTAACTCATTTAATATGAGCCCGTTAAAATAATTCATTTAATATCTTAACTCGTTTAATATCTCTCTCGTGCATCGCACTGGTACGTTGGTAATTTGGTGAATTTGACATGATAACTATTTTGTTAAGCTATGGTTATTTAATAGACATACACGAACTTTTATCATTTAAACTATTTGCGAATCACTTAATTATATTAATAGTGATATTTATTTTCTGTAAACTCTCTAGTTATAATAACAGTGGTATTTATTTTTTATTAAAATTAAAAATAGTGGTGTTCTTATTGTAAAAGTATAGATTTCATTTTTTTATTTTACACCCGAATCTATTATATTTCATCTTCAGGCCGTTCAGTGATACTCGAGTCTCGAGTCTCTTGACCCATTCTTAAAGGGTCGTCTCTAACAAAATTCGAATAAAACCAACGCAACTTCAACAGTTGAAACCAAAACAAGTCTCAAGCAAAACCTACTCCAAGTCATTTTTGCCCCAAAACAAAACACAACACATCTCAGTCACAAAAATGGCCAACACAGACTCACCCAACTAAAACAAGCAAAACTCCGTACTCCCATAAACAAACAAAAAACTTGAATTTACAAAGCCCTACCTCAACTGTCAACCCCTTCCCCTTCAGAGCCCACCGGCGAGCCCAAGCCCAAGCCCGAGCCCAATCCCAAGCCCGACCCAACCGTCTCTTGCAAAGGTGACACCTCAGCTCCCTTCACATCCTCAATCATCCTCACCACACGATCCATCCTCGGCCGCCTGTCTGGAGAGACCTCTGCACATGCCAACGCCACCTGTAACAAACCCACCAACTCCTCATCAATACCCTTACACATCACAAGCTCCAGATCAAAAACCTCAGATGTCCATTCCTCTCTCACCACAGACCGGACCCACCTAGGCAGGTCCACCACCACCGGCCCACCATGGCCCTGGCCCAGGCCCAGGCCCAGGCCCGGCCCATTACCATCCATGACATGTGGGTTCTTCCCTGTCAGGAGCTCCAGCAAGAGGACCCCAAATGAGTAGACATCGGATTTCTGAGTCTGTTTCCGGCCGTCTGGCGGCGATTCAGGCGCTCGATAGCCGTTGGATTTTGGGGAGGAAGAAATCGAGAGCCCAAAGTCGGATAGTTTAGGGTTGCCGTCATTGTCAATGAGAACATTTGTGGACTTGATGTTACCATGGACGGGTCTAATGGGCTTGCCTGAGCTGTGGATGAAAGCCAGCCCATGGGCTGCTCCGTAAGCGATGTTTAACCTCGCGGCCCAGTCCAGTGGAGTCCGTCCAGGCCCTCTGTTGCCTGTGAAAATTTTACAAGTACATTTAGTCAGTCAAATCGTTCAACCTTTTCTCCAGTTTTGGAGTTTCCCATTATTTCTGTTCTGTCCCCACATTTTCCTCTATTATATGGTTCTATACAACCATTTCCTGTTGCACATTGCCACATCCTCAAGTTTTAACCTTTTTTGTCATATCACATTCCAATATCAAGTTCAGTCATGCAGATTATCAGTCATTACTTTACCTAGCTGCCATATATCTACAATATTGGAGCAGGTAAAACAACTGCAGTTTCAATGAAGGATCTAACTCTTATACTTAATGATACAGATCCATATGGCATAGTTTCTGGCAAGCTAGATCCGGCTGACTCTAAACTAAATAACAAGTTAAACAAAAAACCAATCGATCAAAGTCGAGATTAGAAACCATGATCCAAAAGTAACGAACAAACTACGCAACACCAACTACGCAACACCGAGAATTTAAGCTTACCATGAAGAAGCCAGAACAAGTTGCCATTAGGCATGTAATCATAAACCAGCAACTTCTCATCCCTGGCGAAATAATAGGCCTTCAATCCCACCAGATTCGGGTGCCTAAGCCTCCCCATAAACTCCATTTTCTGTTCAAACTCCTTTCTCCCATTCACAGTCATATCCTTCAACCTTTTCACGGCCACCACACTACCATCATCCAAGACAGCCTTATACACAGTCCCATATCCGCCTTTTCCCAGCATCTCAGCCGACGCCCTCAGCAAATCCTCCAGCTCGAACCTCTTCTCCCCATTGAAAAAGACCATTTTACCCTTCTCGTACCCGGAATGAGCGGGGTTGGGGTACGGGCTCGACGAGTACACGATTTTCTCCACTTGCGCGCCTCTGCTTTTCCCTGAAACTAATTTTTTGGAATAATTTGTCCAGAAATAGCAGTAGATAAGCAGGGACAATAACCCCAAAAACCCAACATCACCCAGTATTATGCCGATTATGGCGGGCCAGCTGATTTTGCTCCGGCCAGCAGCTGTCCGCTTACTCAGAGGCTTCATCTCGGACGGAATTGCAGTTGGGGAAGAGGCAACAGTTGTTTTCGGGCTGACAGGAGATGCCATGGCCCCGCTTGGCCTGGTCGGGTCGCTGGAGACCACCTTGCATTTTTCCAGAGGAGACCCGCACAGAACTCGGTTGCCCAGAAATGACTCCACCGGGAAGCTCGAAAGAGGAATCGGTATTTCCCCACCGAGGTTGTTACCGGAGACGTTGAAATCCTGCAGAGTAAGCGAGGTCAGGCCCGAAATCGAACCCGAGAACCCGTTTTCCTCCAACCTCAACGTCAATAGATGAGTCAATCGGTTCACGCTCAACGGTATTCTCCCGGAGAAGTTGTTGTGCGACAAATCGAGGCGGTAAAGTCTCGGAATCGAAGACAACGAGACGGGGAAGCCGCCGGAAAAACGGTTATGTGAAAGGAAGATGAACCTGAGGCTGGTGAGGTTCGATAGATCTGGCACCTGGCCTGAAAACCCGTTTGCCTTCAGGCTGAGGAGCCGGAGGGCCGTGAGCAGGGTGATCGAGCGGGGGAAGCCGCCGCGGAGGCCGAGATTCTCGAGAACCAAATGGTACACCCGGCCGTGGAGGCACGAAACCCCGAGCCACGAGCCCGTGCATGGGTCGGACGAGGAGTTCCAGGATGCGAGGACGACGTCGTTCGGGTCTGCGGAGGTTTTGAGGAGGAGGAGCGCTTGGGTGTCGGGGTTGGTGAGAGCGGAAGCACAGTTGAGGAGGAGGAGGAGGGAGACGGCGGCGGCGAAAGGGTTGGATTTTGGTTTTCCGGCGGCCGACATTGTCGTTGAGTGTGAGTTTTTCAGAGGGTGCGACTTGTGAGAGCGGAGAAAGGAGAAAACTGTAGTGAAGAGTTTTGAAGGGGGTGTGTATTAATTTGGAGACAGTGTTGGGATTTATGTGTAATTATTATTGCCAAAGGCTCAATTTCAGATTCCTCTTGTTGCAAAATGTGATTTCAGTTTCAGGATTTCAGATAGAGAAGATATTAATATATTCGAATAGTTAAATTCTTGTCCGAGGCTTATAATAATTAGGTGGTAACGTCATATTTTTAAAGTTAAATATATATTCTATCGGTTTTGCTATGAAGCCAACTGTTGGCTCCGTAGTGGAACCGTCTATTCTATTATTAAATGTCATGATTTTATTTATTTTAATCTATTAGAATATAACATTCCAGTTTAAAGTTATGCATGTATGTATTAAAATAAATAAATTTTCTAACTATTAGTTTTGACCAACAATTGATTAAAGTTTAGAACCATTAAGATAATTTTCTTACCAAAAGTCACTTGTAGTTTGGGGCTTATTTACCATGATTTATCTGATCAGGTTTGCTATGGAGTCATCGGATGGCTCGACTTATGGAGTCATTCACACTTATTCATCAATAGTGTATTGACACGTGTGCTGCAATAAATACACTTTGGACATGTGTCAATACATTAAGTAGTGGATGGCTCTATAAAAAAATCATCTGATGGCTCCATATAATTTTTGTTTATCTGACTAACTAATTTATAACTACAAGTTAAGTTATCAATTTCACCAAATGCATGAGCTACCCTTTTAGAAAACTGTGCTGTTAATATCGGAAACAGCTAATGTAGAAGATTCTTAGTGGTTATTGTGAAATTAAACAACATTATTAACCATTGACATGCTATTTTAATCCTAGTAATTTTTCTATTATTTTTCATTTGTTTATTTTATTTTATTAATCCTTGTAAATCTGGAGCTTCACAGCTCTGCCCAAACTCCAAGATTGCACACATTCCTATCACAAAAATAAGTAAATACTATGCATTACCAATTTTAGGACATATTTGAATTAATTTTGCACGCATTTATTATAACGGATCTTCATTCATCAAATGGCAATTTCTCTGGCTTCGGAGTTGTACATTAAAGAAAAAGTAAGGGTATAGTAATTAATTGCATCTAGGGTACAACATCATAAATGGTGAAAAATTGCATATTATGAGGGCCAGTGAGGATTTGGGACCATGGGCAGGAGAACTGAAAACTACAGCAAACTGATCACCAGTTGATAATAAGTGCACAACACCAATAACTACTCCTATATACTTACGTGTGATTGAAAAAAGAATTTGTACAATAAAAATAAGTAAACAAAAATAAATTTATAATAGATAATGAATAATCAATAGAGTGATAAATATTTAATTACAAACAATTTTAACATAAAATTTTCAAAAACTATAATAATTTTAATTATATTTATAAATATATATGTCTAACACAAGTAATATTTACAACTATTTAGATGTTTTAAAATTCATTCCAAAAAAATTATATATGATATGGAAGTCAAATTGAAATCTTCAAAAGATGATTAATTTGATCAAATCAAATATGAGAAAGGGAATACATATAAAAAAGATTATTAACCTTTTAAGATATGATTAAAAAAAGTAGTGTATTTTATAAAATGTGCATTAAAATTATTGATGATGATTAACTAGTAAAAATATTTTAAATAGTGAAAGGAATGTTATTGATCAGAGATCTATGATCATCACAACTTTGGGTTATACCCTCGACTGTCTCCCGCCTCCTTGCCGTCCTCAGGTACACCTTATCCTATAACACATTATACTTCTTGTGATTCATTCTCACTCGGCCATAAGTCCTTTTTGGCAACTGTGACTTCCATTGTTGAACCTCAGTCTTTCACTGAGGCAGTTCGTGATAGTCGTTGGCACTCGACCATGCAGTTTGAAATTCAGACTCTGGAGAACAATCATACCTGGGACGTTGTATCTCTTTCTTCAGGAAAGCATGCTATTGGCTGTAACTTGATTTACAAAATTAAGTATCATTCTGATGGATCTGTTGAGCACTGTAAGGCGTGTTTGGTTGTTTGGGGAAATAGACAAATTGAGGGGATTGATTATCAGGAGACTTTTGCTCCAGTAGCAAAGATGGTCACGGTTCGTCTTCTTTTGGTTGTGGCTGCGGCTCGGCACTGGGAAGTCCATCAGGTGGATGTTCACAATGCCTTTTTGCACGACGACTTGATTAAGAAAGTTTATATGAAACTTCCTCTTAGTTTTCATTCTCCTCGGACTGGTGAGGTCTGACGGTCGTGTAGTTCTTTGTATTGTTTGAAGCAAGCTCCTCGTTGTTGGTTTGCCAAGCTTGTTACTGCTCTTAAGCACTATGGTTTTACGCAGTCTTGTTCTGATTACTCTTTGTTTCCTTTACATCGTGATTCTGTGCATTTACATGTCTTGATATATGTTGATGATCTCATCGTTTTTGGAAGCAATGCTACTGCTATCACTGCCTTAAAGGAGTACTTGGGTCGTTATTTTCATAAGAAGGATTTGAGAGCTTTGAAATATTTTTTGGGTACTGAGGTTGCTCGAAAGACCTCTGGTATGCTCTTGTGCCAGAGAAAATACACTCTGGACATCGTTGTCGAGACTGGCAACTTGTCGGCAAGTCAGTTGACTTTCCTATAGAGCAGAATCATTAGCTTTCATTAGCCGAAGGACCTTTATTCAGTGATCCTAAGAAATATTGTTGGTTAGTGGGACATTTCATTTATTTAGCCGTCACTTGTCCCGACTTATCGTATGCTGTGCACATGCTCTCTCAGGTTATGCATCAGCCTCGTCAAGCACACTGGGATGTTGCTATTCGTGTGGTCCGATACTTGAAGGGTACGCCAGATCAAAGTATTCTTCTTCATTCTGACTGTGATTTGCAGATTTGTAGTTGGTGTGACTCCGATTGGGTGACTTGCCCTACTACCCACCGGTCTCTCACCTGTTGGTTCGTTTAGAGCACCCACAATGCTTTAGGTCTCTTAACAAAAAATTACATGCCACATGGGAAATAGACTTAGTCTATAAAAAAATACTTCCCAATGCAATTAAAAGTGGACATGGTCTAGCTTATGTGGCAATGAAAAAAAGAGACCAAGTCCACACTTGGGTCTATTTTGGACCCAAGTACAAACCCAAACACTCATCATTTGTTCTTAATTTAATTTTTTTTTAATGAATAAAACATATTAGAGCATTTCTATTGGTTGGCATGTATGCTAGACCTAGTCTTTTTAGTTTTGCATTGCAAGGTTTTTGAGTTTTTTTACTTAGGTTTGTTCATGTCATTTAAAACTCAAGTCTAATTATATGTCACATATACAAAAAGAAACCCAAAGCATTGTGGATGCTCTTAGCTTGGCCACTCTACTAATATTTCATATTTTCCCTTGGTATATCATTTTCTGGCATAGGAAATTGTTAAAATTAAAATGGGAGGAGACAAGACAAAAAGTTGTAAATGGAGATATTCTTTTAACGTGTAATGAACTTTGAAATGTTACTAAAAAGAAGAAATTCGAAAATTTGCAGTCAGGGCTAATCATTTCGGTCTAAAGAAAAAGTGAAAAGTGAGAGTTTAATTGGTGTTATTACGTATATGATTTTTCATGAATTTAGTATGGGACAATTTATTATTACTACGTTATAATACTCGTGTTTCTTCACATTTCCCAATTCCACAGTTTTGAGTGGGATAGAAAGTATAATTAATGCTTTAGCTGGGAGCGTCTGGCTTTGTAGGGGACCCTCATTCAATTATATATCTCGATGACCCAAAATATTTATGCCTCAATTAATAGGTCTTTTTTTTTTTCAAACTTTTAATTTCGGTTTATTTATAAAAGGGTTATCCCATCAACACACTTCTATGAATATTTATGTATGTGTGTTGATCAACATGAAAAATTCGATGGCTTCATTACTATCATGGGTAGGATCAATTCATCCAAAAGGGTTGATTTCAACCTAGCAGTTATCAGGAAAATAAAATAAAAATCGAAGAAATTCATTTGATTTTGACGTATTTTCAAAACTATCTGAACCGTTAGTTGAACGTATCTAGCATGCTGAATTTTCAGCTTATAACAATTACATAACTCAAAATTTCTAATTACATCTACCGACTACCAATGAAACAATCATTTTTTTTAATCATAATGGCACACGAGTGACAAGACCCCAAGGGCTAGTTAAATAATACACCAAACTACTCTAATTTACTATTACATTATTGCATGGGTAATTAATATTTAAAAATACTAAAAACATTACAATGTTTCCTCTTAATATTTCAAATTGTTAATTAAAATTATATTATTATTTTTATTTAAAATATCATATGTGAACATCCGTAAGACTAGTCCATTCTATATTATAATATATTTTTATATCATATTATATAATAACTTTGCTAGATATTTTTTTAAAATCGATAAATAATAATGTAATAAATAATAATTTTATTACTTGTTCATTATGATTGGTAGATAGTTCAATTTAAGTTTATAAAGGTTGATTTAACTATTTATTATTTTATATGTACAATATGATTGTCAATTGTTCGATATATCAATATAAAAAATGAAAGTAAATTAATTTATTAGATATATTTATTGTTTAAGTTAGCCAAATAATTTATAATTATAAAGGTATGCATGAATAAAAGTTCAGATCTACATGCACTACTACACACCTAAAATTAACACACAATTACAAAGCACGAACATAATATTGTGAAACACAACAAACTGACAATTAGGGTAAGGAAACATCTTAATTGAATTCCAATTAATTGACAAAAGGAGAGATTTGATGTAGTTATAAAAATACAAATTAGTTCATAATTATAAACTAATTTGTATTTTCAAGTCCTGAGCTTTAATCTAACCTCGAAATGAACGGAATTGATTTTCATGTGCAAGAAAGATAATTAATGTTGCTAACTTGCTATAAACCTTTTGGCACAAGTATTATTTCAAGTTTCCTAAGCACTCAATGCAATCCATCTGTAATTTTGATAGCAATGGTGCCTTTTGTATATATAAAGAGAAACTACAAATGTTTTCATAAATAAGATATTTTAAACTCTGAAGTATAAGTATTAGACGAATTTGTAATAGAATCAAGTTGACCAAAATTTAAGATCGGCTATATCTTTTATAAATTGAAATTCCTCAGGCAAAGCTAACAAATTCCTGTCTCTCACCGAACGGGACAACAAGCAGGCCTTGTGGAGAGCTATTTGGAGAACACCTGCACCGCAAAGAGCCCGGTCTTTTTTGTGGCTTGCCGCCAAAGAACGACTCCTCACCAATATTGAACGTTTGAGGCGACATATTTCGGTATCGGCGGCTTGCGAGTCGTGCGGGAATATGGAAACGGTATTGCATGTAATTCGAGATTGCCCTATTATTTGGCAGCTATGGCAACGCTTACTACCGGCGGACCTTGCCCGGAATTTTTACCAGATGCCCGTCAAACAATGGCTGCACAGTAACCTTTCGATATCACGGGCGGGGAAGAGTGAGACGTGGAGTAGCATGTTTGCCATTACTATATGGCGAGCATGGTTTTGGCGCAATGAGAGGATATTTAAGAATAAAACCGTTAGTGTCGAGGCGCGGAGGTTAGAAGTGTTGAGATTGACAGAGAACTACAAACGTGCAGAGACTGATTATGCACGAGTTGGGGCGGAGGTGCATGTCACGCGGATGATTCGTTGGAGTGCTCCGGCGGAAGAGTGGATTAAAGTAAATACTGATGGGGCCTTTAATGAGTACACAAGAATGAGCAGTGCAGAGGGATTGATTCGCGATGACGCAGAACGAAGGATTGTGGGGTGTGTTCACAATATTGGTCTATGCACTATTACGGGCACTGGGTTGTGGGGTCTGTTCCAGGGACTGTTCTTGGCATGGGAGATGGGATATCGAAAAGTTGCTGTAGAGGTGGATAGTCTCTGCGTGAAAAAAATGGCATGCGACTCCGAAGGCGAGGTAGGGCCTCATGAGGCAATGATCAGAGCTATCTGGGACCTGCTTCAAAGGGATTGGCGTGTTAACATCCTCCATATTTATAGGGAAGCGAATTTTGCGGCCGACCACATGGCGAGCATAGCGGCATCTTACCCGATTGGCTTACACCGCCTGACCTCCCCCCTGAGGGATTAGGTGCTTGGCTTGATCATGACCTCATTGGAGTGGCGTACGCACGTAGAACTTTAGCTTAGGCATTTGGCCTCCTTCTTNAAAGCTATGGATCCTATGCAATCTCTTTCCCTTCACATTTTGAAACAGTTATTATAAGTTCAATAATTTGGGGCAAATGGTAAATTTTCTAGTAACATTTTCAGTTGTAATCTCTTTCCCTTCACATTTTTTAAACAATGATAAGAGTATATGCCCAATAATTTGGGGTACAAAATTTTCTAGTAGTTTTCATGATTTTAAATATACTCATTAACTAATAAAAACCAAGCACAACAACAAAAAAAATGTAAAAAGATGTTCAAAAATTACTAAGTAAATAGTTGTTAAAATTCTTGATTAATTTTGATAAAATATTCTTAATTTGATTCGTTAGTAGACGTTCTATACAATCATAAAAGTTTCTACGCACTCTTATAAGCCAAAATTAATTTGGTGAAAAGAATTGTAAGTTGTGCAAGTCCATTTCGACTCTAGCCCACCATGAGAATAGTTGTAGAATTTGGCCCAAACTCATTTAGTTCAGCCCATAAAAAACTGATCCTCAGATATGAGTGGCCCGTAGCAAAAATCCAAAAGATTGTTAACTTCTCGGACGAGTTCGTTAAGTGAGAACCTAGACCAATTTCGTATGTTTATTTATTCTGGGATGAGAGTTTGGATTTGTAAAATTGCTTCAGCTTTCAAATCACTGAAATTTGCTCTTAAAAGACCCTTCTTCCAAGAAAAACCATCATCAATAATCAGATCACCAACCCATTTCAAGTGAGGAGAGTTTGTTCTTTACATGTAGCCTCCAATTTGCTAAGGAAAGGGATCTAGAGATGGCCCCAAATTTTGGTAGTCTGTCCATCCCTCATTTCCATTCCCAATCCTTGAACGAAATACTTCTTGACATTCAACCAACTTTTCTAGAGTCATGAAATGTTTTGTGTTGGTGAAGCATCACACAACTCACCTTTAGGAAAGTATCTCCCTTTCAAAACTCTACTCACCAGTAAATTTCATATGCTCATTTTAAATCTTCAAAAACATGGAGCCAGAATCCGAAAATACAGAAGTCAATTTGGTGGCAAATCGTGTAAATGTGTACCATTTCATGTTGACACTATAAGCCCAGACACATACATAACACCTTAAGAATTAGGGTTAACATGGGAGGAACTAGGGTTGAACATAGGACTTGGAGAATTTTGAGCCGTTCCGAAAATTGAACTAAAATTACGCTGAACCGAAAAATAATTGACCGTTTGACTTTTTTCAAAGTGAAAAAATAATTGATATGGTTCTAAAGATTTCACAAATATCCGTAAATAGTTAGACTTCACTTAGAGACTATACTTAATAATACTTGATCTACAATTACTATTTTTTTCTTTATTTGAAAAAAATATTTATATTATATTTGTCAATTTTCTTAGTCGTGTTACACCGATAACTAAAAATGGTATGAAAATTTAAAGAAATATTTTTTTATAAAAAAAATATAATATTATATTTCGTTTGGAGTTCAAATTCCCAACATTTAGTTGCACAATTTTAGTCATACCTAATATTTTGTGTTACTTCTATATTTTCTAAAGCTGATTTCAAAATAAAATATTTAATATGATTAACCCAATATGAATGTTCGATTTATTTTTCTTAAACAATATCAAAATTTAAATATACTATATTGTTCTACGAAAAAATTTGAAAAATAATTAGAAATATCTGGAGCTCCAAACAGTTCTGGTAGTCCCGAATGCCCGAATGCCGAAACAAATCAAAACGAACCGAAACCATCTCATTTTTGTTATGGTTCCGAACAATAAACTTCAGTGTTTTTCGAAATTTGGTAAAAATATCTCAATCTCCGAGATGTACGCTCACCCCTAATAAGAATACAATTGTCACAACACAATTTAATACGTTAAAAAAGTATTGAAAAGGATAGTTTTAGTACCGGATGTGATTGACCTGTGTTGGACTCCATATCACCGGGCTAACAGTTAGTTCATCGGGTTAATTGTTGAACCGAGTAATTAATTTTATAAAATTTTATTTATATTTATATTATGATTACCTCATAACAATATATAAAATAATAAAAAAGTATTCACATATAAATTTTATGCCCTAAAGTCTAATCATATTGTATTTTATCATAAATATTTATCACATAAATGTGTGTGTGTGTATATATATATATATATAATTCTAATTTTATAAATAAAAATTGTAAAAAAATATTTAATGGTCGGGTCAAACTGAGTTGATCTGGTCGGGTCAATACCGGACTCGACTATTGATCGGGTCCCTTGCTACCTGGTCCAAACAAGTGAACAACCCACCCGGATCGGTCCTGACCCCGGGACGATCGAGTCTCGAGTCGATCTGTTGGGCTACTCTGGGTCTCAAAACACTGCTAAAAAGAATATATATATATATATTAAGATTTTGAATGGGTATAATTGGAATAACTCCTTTGTTTATATCTTTTGTTTGTTACTTGAAAATGAAACAAGACAAAATAAACGGAAAATCGACCTATTTATTAAGTTTCTCTGAGTTTTATTTGTTGTATCTTTAGTTAGATTTTATCTTGATTTGTTTTCTTATATAGTGAATGAACATGCATAAAAGGATATCCACAATGATGGGATGCACCTTTTTNATTCATTAATGAAAAACACATACTTACAACCAACTAACTAGTAGAAACACAGGAAGCCTATTCAAGGTAGCCTAATACCACAAAACAACACAAGGAAACCAAAAAAACCTCCCACTAGAGGAGAATACACGCTTCGCAACTGGAGAATACACACTCATAAAGAAGAGAATAAAAACAACAAAACACGCTTACAAACCCGCAGAAAACAAAACACAAAAACTAAACTTAGATGCTAAAGAAAAAAAGAACTTAATGCCCTCTTCAACTGCCAACAAATAACCTAAAACTACCAAGCGACACGTTGTCCTACTGAAAGCATAAACGCGACTCAGCCTAGATCTAGAAACTGCAATCGAGGACTAACTAGACTCGAACCAAACGAGCCCGAACTCCTTTCAAAAGAACCAACCCAGACCACACCTAGAGCCCAACACCGAACAGAATCGAAACACCAAACCGGGTGAAGACAGTCGACCACCACCAACGGCAGCCGATTGCATCTTCCGCCAAACCGATCAGCTCCAACACCATGAGGCAGAGAGGATCCAGGGGCCAGACAGCGTCAAGCTCAGACCCTTCCCCCACAACAGCAATGGACGGATTCGGTGACCACGAGCTCGCCACACGGACGTCGGACCCCCACTTCAAGCTCCGCCATGGCCAGGAGAAGGGGACACGCCACGCAGGAAAGGGACAGAACGAACGAAAGAATGTGAAGCTCGCAGACACTTCGGGGAGAGCGGCGCAACGAAGGAGGTTGTACCATAAAAGAAGACGAAGGGTTTTTTTCTGGTCAAGATTTTGACCAAATCGAGAGAGAGTTTTTTTATGGGGACGTAACATTGACATAGAAGGAATGTGAATATTAGAAATATGGACCAGTTGGAACAAGATCGCCTAATCATACAAATACATATACAAGACATTTTTTTTTGGTATCGAAATGCCAAACAGTCGTATGTTATATGGGACTATGGTAACTTTTTCAAATACTACTTCAAAGTTCAAAGTACGTTATTATCTTTATTCGACATTAATACCATATATTATACGGACCACAATAATTTTTCAACTTTATTTTTTCTCTTTTTGTTTACATGAGGTTGTCAAATGATACATTAAGATAGACTGATACTAATTTTTCTATTTTTCAATTAATTAGGATAAATAAATATATTTAGTTTTTTATTTATCAAGATTCATATGCACTATCGTTTAGATACTTCTTTGAAAACTATAATATAAATTTTATTTAAAATGACACGCACAATAAAAAAAATTAATCACATTACATATATGTGCTAATCAAAGTTTGTCAAATGAGAATTAGTTTTTTCTTTCCTAATTTTTCTTTTCCCTCTGCCCCAACTTCGCTGCAGTCATCCAATCTCTCTCGGGGAAGACCTGGGCCCTTTGCCGGCGGATGGTCCTTAACCGCATAGCCTATGTCCTAATTTCATGCTACCCCTATCAGTTTGCGCTGGTGGAGGAAGACGTCACGCCCCCCCGAGGGTCGGGTATCGTTGTTTTTAGGTTGCCAATCGAGGTGGCGGTTTGTCGGCCTTCTTGGTCTCGAGGTGGTGCCGGGTGGTGGTGTGGGGTTGGGGCTTGGGTATGGCCCTAGCCACTCGCGTTGTCTGTGGCGGGTCGGAAGTGCCTTAGGAGGGACGATTTCTTCCCCTGTTCCCGTGTTCCCTGGTGTTGGGTGGATGGGAGGCCGACGTTGTCGGACCTTGGCCAGTGGTGTTGGCCGGGTCCGGGGTGGTGGTGGTATGGAGAGTGTGGGTTGTTGCTCTTCCGGCTGTGAGTCGGGTTCGTCCTCATGGAGTAGTTTGAGGTCTATGGTTTTCGGCTTCAGTTAGGTGTTTAGGCAGTTTCGGGAGCAGATTCTTGGATTTCGATCTAGTCCGTTGAGTGGTCAACCTGGGTTCTGTTGGTGCATTGTGCTGGGCTTGGTTTGTCTGTGAAATGTATGTTTTTACCGCGAGTGCGCAAAACGTTGTACGATCGTGAGTAAACTATTGTAAAAAGCGGAAGCAGTAAACCAAAGATTTAAAAACTCTTCAGGGAAGCTTCTCACTTCCCCTCAGAGCTCTTTCATTGATAAACCGTATCATTGTATAGTTTGGACTTACACGTATTGAACTCCCTTCTAGTCTAGCTACAACTACACACGATCCTATCAACTAATTCTCCGGCCACGTCCCGTGGACTTTTTATTCAACACTTAATCCCTAAGTGTAAAGTATGAAAAATAATTCGAAAGAAACAACGAAAAACAAACTAAAACAGCTTCAGTTCACAGATGTGTAAGAACCTCTGAACTGAACTGAAAACAAAATGCAATATATCTGAAAAATCTTGAAGCTCGAATATTGCTCTTGTGAATAATAGTCTCAACAGCCTTCATTCGATCTTCAAGTAGGGTATATATATGATCTCCTTAGCGTTGGAGTCTTCTCCAAGCATGAGACTCCTTTTTCGATTTCCTTCCTAAAATGTAGAAAGAGTTATGGTAAGTGGTGATCTCCTTCTTCTTTCTCCAAGATCTCCTTCTGGTGCATGCCTCTCTTTCTTTATCTCCAAAAGATCTGATTTCCTACAAGATACAAATCACAATAAGATCAAGTAATCCTTTTTACATAATATAAACTAAATTGGGAAATATAAATCATGAAGAACTTCCCTTTTTCAGAGATTCCTAATGCATGTAGGAATTCATTTCTTCAAGTGTCCTTAGTTTCGAACTTATGCCAAAATAATATATCTTTCAGTCTGCAAGGGGAATGGCCTTTGTGTTGTTTTGGTTTAGTCTAGCTTGTTTTTGTTTTGTGTGTCTGTTGTGGTTTGTGTTTATTGTTTTGTTTTAGTTTGTGTTTTCCCACGGGTGGGAGTGTGTTTTGGGTGTTGTTGTTTTCTCCTGTTTGGGAGCGTGTTTTTCTCCTGTTGGGGGCGTGTTATTCTTCTATTGGGAGTTATATAATTTGTTGTGCTGTGGGTGCGTTAGTGTAGTTTCTTCTAGGCTACCTTTGTGTGGGTCTATTAAATTCAACTGTTTGGCTGCTTGGCTATTCTAGCTGGGTTTTAGTTGTAATTACATGTTTTTTGGTTTTATAAATTTCTATCATTCCGAAAAGAAAAAAAAAAGAATAGTTTTTTCTAAATCCTCACACCTACAGCCTTGTCTATCTTATCCGACAATTAAAACTGTTAGTGCATGTTTGCTTGGTGGGATTAGGCAGGATATCCTGCTTAATCCAGACCTAATCCTGCGTTTGGTTCATGGGACTAAAGCCCGCAGAAATCCCATCGGCCCGATATAAAAATGGCTTAATCCCTCATACATGGGATAAACTAATTCCAGGAAATAGGTGGGATTATTCCTATCCTGTTGTAGTAAATTTCTATTTTGGACTGTTTTTTATTTATTTGAAAGGGATAAAACAGTATTTTACACCACCTATACATTTTTTTTATTTGTTATTTAAAGTAATCCTACTCCCTTATCATATATAACGAACACATGAATAGTCCAATCCCAACAGTACAATCCTTCCCCATTGAACTAAATTAGTCCAATCCCATCCTGAAAAGCAAACAAGGGCTTAGATTATATATATCATTCTCTAACTACGATTGGTAAATGAATGTACTTATTGTTTTCATAAATATATTTAAATTTTATAACATTTAAGTTAACTTAGTATTTTGTAACATATATAGATATCACAAATTATTCTGAAATATAAATTATTTACACATACGATTCAGAAACACCACAGTACGTACAACAGTAGTACTGCTTTTTACTAGTTATCAAAAGAGCATAGATTATTTAGGGCTTGATTGTTTATGAATTATTTCATTCCCATTTATTTCATATTGAAAATCTAACTCAACTTTTACTCAACCCCACTATCTTTTAATATTATTCATATAATCAAATAATACAAACCAATCATTCTTACACATCACATCAACTTCAATTCACTATTCATCCCCTTATATAATTTTAACTACCAATCATTTATCTCCTACTTTTACATCAAATCAAGTTTAACCATTTTATTTTAAATATTATCATTATTATAATACATTCTTAAAATTCCACTAACAACTAACCATACCCACCTTTTTCAAAATTACTATGATTAACCAAAATAATTTATTTTGAACAAATTATTTCATAAACAATCATCCCGTTAGACATTAAATTATGAAAACAACAACTAAATACATACGACTTAGAAAACTCTTCACTAATATGTAGGTGGAATAATCATCTATTCTATTGGATCGACCCGTTATATTATGATATTATCGTCTTAGTGTCAAACTTTCCAAAAATGATATGGGCCTCACTCACATGCAAGAGAAGTCGCCTTCGCCTTAAGCCCGAGCCACGGATTAGAGATAGATTGATACTTATTGATATTGTATTTTTCCCAATTGATGAATTAGTAAAGGTTTTATAGTATGTGGTGATGTTACACCCAAAACATAAAATGACAACATTTCACAATCAACAACTTCATCCCAACAATTTCAAAGGCACAGCGGCCAACACTCAACCACCCTTTAATTTTCCTTGCGTAAATATAAACCACCAATCCATGATTCCAAACCGTCAAAACCAAAGGAAATTTATATATAACAAAAAAAAAAAAAAAAAAAATTAA
>BKCP01004294.1:993732-1033146 GCA_008636005.1 Striga asiatica
TCGAGATAGAGTTTTATAATTGGAAGTAAACGTCTGAATAGACAATCATCCATAACTTATATGGCAAATTAATTTAACTATTTAGGGTAAGGATAGTTTAAAATGAGCTGAAATATTAAACTTCCAAGTGCATATTTGTATCATCGTTTGTGTGTATAATGTTATTGTGTGTTTACTATATTAGTAGGTATTTGTGTAGCCCTAGTTTTGTGTATGTATACATAGTTAATAGAGAGTTTGTATCATCTGATTGAGTTGATCTTCACTACCTACAATGTTCGTCTCATCTCTCTCATATTATGGTATCACAACCTAATTTTTATTCCGATTGCAAATTTCTTTCCGTCCAATCTGATCATTCCCATCCATTCAAATTAGAAATCACGATCGAATTCTTTCGTCATCATCATAGCGATCGATTGTTGCTCGAATAAGTCTCCGCCGTTGCACGAGTTCCCGTCTGGCCAATTGTGTCTCGGCTTCTTCATGGATAAAAATTATTAAATATATGATACAATTATTAAAAATTTTACTATATAATTAATATAAATTTCTTGAATAAAAAATAAAATTATTTATAGTCTTTTTAAAAGTAAATTAAAAATTTAGAAAAAAAAATATACGAGCGCCTAGACGTCGCCAAGATCGCCCTTGCCCGCCCAAGCATGAGTAGCTTCACAAAAGCCTAACTTGTCTAAGACTCGTCTAGTACGTCTGAGCGTCGCCTAATCGTTGGAGCACCTAAGCAAGAGTCGTGGTGTGTAGTTGCCGTCTAACGCCTAGGCGCAGGCAAGCGTGCTAGCCGACTTTTAATTTAGATGTTATAAGTTGTATAAATGATGATGCATAAATATGTGACACGGTTCATAAGTAGAGGATATGACTTTTTATTATTCTAAACTATATACAATGAACAAAAATGAGAGCTCCAACCTCCAACTACTGTCTAATCTATTAAAAATATACTATAACTAACATAATAATTTGTTGGTTTGAAATCGATCAACAACTATAATTGCAAAATTGCGCAGTCTGATGTCTGTTTGTGATTGTGGGTCACTATGAATAAGTTGACACAATTGTCTTTAACAAAAATTCTATGGAGCCATCGGATGGTTTTCTTATGGAGCCATCCACCACTTAATATATTGACACCTGTACAAAGTGTATTTATTGCAGGACACGTGTCAGTTCACTATTGGTGAATAAGTGTGGATGGCTCCATAAGCCGAGTCATCCGATGGCTCCATAGCAAAACTGTTGTCTTTAAATCAACATAAATATTTTTATATGTTTTCTAACAATTCTGTAAAGAATATATAGTACCACCTATTGTGAAAGGAAATTAAGAAACGACCACCAATATTTTTCAATATCAATATTATATTCAGAATCAGATGTACAAAATGGTGTGATTCCCATTATGGCAAATATCTATTACAACGCCCAATTTTTTGTAATTGTATCTATACTTATATTAAAAGGTACTCCCTCCATTTTAAAATATAAGGTATATAAAGATTTCTTATTTTTTTTTAAATATAAGGCGCGCTCAAAAATCAAGACAATTTTTTGCATTTTTTTTTCCAAATATACCTTCATTGTGTTGAAATTAAGGAAGTGTGGAGTGGTTGTGATTAGAGTAAATAAGGTTAATTTAGTCAATTTATTCATTAATTAATGTCTCCTTAATATTTGTGCAATAACCTTAAATGCCTTATATTTCAAAATGGAGGGAGTATACCATTTATCAGATTTAGTATAAAGAAAAGTCAACAACATTTATTGCATTACTATTTTCATATTATACAATCTATACTTATATAAAAGGAGATTTTATTTACTACATTTACTATCCAGAAAAGTCAACTGCATTAAATGTCATTACTATTTTGGTATTATAATATTTTATTTATTTAATTGAATTATTTATTTATTTTATTTTAAAAAGGCAAGTATAATAAAAAGATTTTAATAATAAAAAAATTAAATACCAAATAAAAATGTACACTTTGACTTATTTGATTATATTTGGTATTTGATTATACCAAATATATTCCTATTTATTATATACATTAAATACTTACTAAAGTATTTATTTGTTTTATTTGTCAAAGTTAAGTATAGATTTGTTTATATTATCAAATCATAAAAAATATTAAATCCATATTGTAAAAAAAAATCATATAATTTTATAACAATTCTACTATGCTATTTAACAATATTTTTTTTATTATATAATAAAATAATAATTAAATATTATATGGTGAACAACAATAAGTAAAACTGTTACTTTCTCTTATATGAAGGGATAAATTTATATGCTAAAATTAAATTTTTATTAGTATAAATGTTTTAGTGAGATAATATATTAATTATTCTACAAGTTAGCCCTAACATGCTCATTTTTAATGTTTTAAAAGATGTTGAAAAAAAACTTATAATAACTCTATTGTTTTTTAGACTTAAACGTTGATTAAAAGAGGTAAAAATTCCTAATTTTTTAGACTTAAACGTTGATTAACACCATAGATTGAGAGTTTATATTTAGTAAAATTCCTAATTGTAATAAAACAAATTAATTTTTGCTATATTTTAGGATATCTTTAAATTCATTATAAAAAAAAAAGAAAAAAAAACTATAATGAAAAAAGCAAGTCAGCTATATATCAATTTGGTTTACTCATCAAATCACATTCACAATTTGGCTACAGGGAAAGGAAACTCATTGATTAAAATATTATTTTGTCAGTAGTCTTAATGTACAAAAGACTTTAAGACTTCACTTGAATATTATAAAACTTTTACTGAACATTGTACAATTTTCTTGCGTATTATAAACTTTTATTGAATATTGCATCTTATAATATAATATTATCCGAATAAATATATCTCGTGCTTCGCACGAGTCACGTACTATATATATCTCGTACATTTTTCTTTATTCATGTATATAATTATAAGCCTGGATAAATAAACTTAAAATTGTGCACCTCGTGTATCGCACGGGCCCTGTACTAGTTAATTTAAGGCATGAATTTTATTCTTATTCAATAGAAGACTTATATTTTAGATTGTTCTCAAATTAAGACTTACCTTTTTCCTTTTTAGTTAACTTTTCATTATAAGGCCTAACTAACTTTACTTTTTAACATAAATATGTGAGCTATTTATTATTTGAACAAAATTATTATTATTATATTATTTTAACTTATATTTTACATACTAATAATAAAAAAATAATAAATATCTTTAGTAAAATTTCCGTAATAAAAAAATGAAACTATATCATTATATTTATGAAAAAGTTTAATAATAATTATCTTAAAAAATTGATAAGTGAATTTGAAAAGTATGTAATTGAAATATTATTTTTATTAATAAACTAAATATGTATTATGGTATCAACTTTTGCGTCAAAAAAGAAAAGTTAAAATCCTGAAAAGCTAAAATGAGGGCAACATTATTCAAATATTATTTTTTATTTTATTACATATTTATATTATTAATAAAATAATATTCTAATTGTATATCTTTTAAGTTATCAATTTTTAAAAATAATCATCATTAAATTTTTGAATAATTGCAATTTATATAGTTTTATTTTCTTATTTATGTAATTTTACTAATGATATTTATTATTTTTTATTATAAGTATGTAAAATATAAATTACAGCAAAAATAATAATTATATTTGTTCACATCATAGTTGGTTCACATATTTATGTCAAAAAATAAAGTTAATTAGGCCTTATAATGAAAAGTTAACTAAAAAAGTAGACTTTAAATTGAGAATAATCTAAAATATAAGTCTTCAATTGAGAAAAAATAAAATTCAAGTTTTAAATTGACACAATTACAAAAAGTTGGGTATTGTAATAGAACTAGTACAAATCCCGTGCAAATGCACGGGTAGGAGATATACATTAATATTTACAAATTAAAAATGATCATTAAATAATATTTTTAAATTAAAATATCATATCAATATGTGATACAATTTACCAGTATTAGTTTTTTTAAATATTATAAAAAATTTAAATATTACAAAATTAAATAAAATATGTCTATTTAAAAATAGTACACGACCCGTACGTAGCACATAACTGATAATAAATTACATTATATTTATTTCAAAATAAGTATCATTTTAAAAACTTTATTCAAAAACCGATTTGAATATAATGTAGTTTAATAAAATAACTATTTTGGTAAAATTATGTCATATATTTAAAAATTTATGTGAATAGTAAGTATAATATGGAAAGTTATATTAGGTTGTCTCTTTATATTTCTAACCCAAAAAACAAAATTACGTATTGGAAGGAAGTCGTTATCTTACTATCATTCTATTCCTTATCAGTTTTATAATTATCAGTTTAAATCTTCTAAATCTTGTATAATTTTTTCTCTCTCCTTATCATTTTGACTGTAAATTATATCTGTAGTTCCATTATAGTTATCTGTTATGTGACGTAACAAAAAAATATAATTAGCAAACTATGTTGAAATGATAATTAATTTACAGATTTTTAGGATATTAGATAGTTATAAACCTAATTAGTTCATAGTTATCCAAAATGACAATTAATAAGCAAAAAGAAGTTTACACTCAAACGACAATTAAAATAAGACGGAGGGAGTAATAAATTTCCCCGATTGATTATAGCTCCGTTTGGTAGAACGAAATTTTTTAAAAAGCTCGAGCTTATTTGATAAGCTTCTTTGAGTAGCTTTTCAAATAAGATCGTTGGAATTTTTATTTCAGCTAGCTTATCAGCTAATTTTACCACACACTTTTATCATATAAGCTAGTTTTTCAGCTATAAATCATAAGCTATAAACTATAAACTAAAAAGTTACTGATAAACTATAAGTTAGCTTATCAGCTAGTTTTACCAAACACAGTATAGATATATACATGTATCTATATTTATATTAAAAATTATACCATTTACCAGATTTAGTATAAAGAAAAGTCAACAACATTTATTGCATTACTATTTCCGTATTATAAAATCTATACTTATATAAAAGGAGATTCTATTTACTATATTTACTATCCAGAAAAGTCAACTGCATTAAATGCCATTACTATTTTGGTATTATAATATTTTATTTATTTAATTGATTTATTTATTTGTTTTATTTTAAAAAGGTAAGTATAATAAAAAAAATTTAATAATAAAAAAATCAAATACCAAATAAAAATGTATACTTTGACTTATTTGATTATATTTGGTATTCGATTATACCAAATATATTCCTATTTAGTATATACATTAAATACTTACTAAAGTATTTATTTGTTTTATTTGTCAAAGTTAAGTATAGATTTGTTTATATTATCAAATCATAAAAAAATATTAAATCCATATTGTAAAAAAAAAAATCATATAATTTTATAACAATTCCACAACACTATTTAACAATATTTCTTTGTTATTATATAATAAAATAATAATTAAATATTATATGATGAACAACAATAAGTAAAACTGTTACTTTCTCTTATATCAAGGGATAAATTTATATGCTAAAATTAAATTTTTATTAGTATAAATGTTTTAGTGAGATAATATATTAATTATTTTACAAGTTAGCCCTAACATGCTCATATTTAATGTTTTAAAAGATGTAGAAAAAAATTTTATGATAACTCTATTGTTTTTTAGACTTAAACATTCATTAAAAGAGGTAAAAATTCCTAATTTTTTAGACTTAAACGTTGATTAACACCATATATTGAGAATTTATATTTAGTAAAATTCTTAATTGTAATAAAAAAAATTAATTGTTGCTATATTTTAGAATATCATTAAATTCATTATAAAAAAAAACAGAAAAAAAAACTACAATGAAAAAAGCAAGTCAGCTATATATCGATTTGTTGTATTCCTCAAATCACATTCACAATTTGGCTACAAAGAAAGGAAACTCATTGATTGAAATATTATTTCGTCAGTAGTCTTAATGTACAAGAGACTTTAAGACTGCACTTGAATATTATAAAACTTTTATTGAACATTGTACAATTTTCTTGCGTATTATAAACTTTTATTGAATATTGAATCTTATAATATAATATCCTCCAAATAAATATATCTCGTGCTTCACACAGGTCACGTACTATATATATCTCGTACATTTTTCTTTATTCATGTATATAATTATAAGTCTGAATAAATAGCCTTAAAATTGTACTAGTATGTCCTAAAGACTAAAGAGCGCGTGATGACAAAATAGAAAAACAATACTCCCTCCGTTTCTTATTAAATGTCGTTTTAATTTAAAACTTCTAAATTACGATTTTAATGGGTTGTGTAATAATCTTATTTTTTAATCTTATTAAATTTAGTTTTTGAATTATTAATGGGTGGATTTTAATCTTGTTAAAGAGAATAAAAATGTAAGAATGAATATAATATTTCCAACGACAATTAATTTGCAAAAAAGTTGACACCCTACAAACGACATTTAAAACGAAACAGATGGAGTAAATAAATGAACGCCCGTGTTGACCCTTCATTGCTCCATGTCACTATCCATGAAACGTGGGACCGACAATCTCACGATCCGCCACCTCCTCCGCCTTTATGACGCGTCGTCCTCACGCGAGGCCCATCCAATCAAGATAACACAAGAAACGCATCCCCAAAAAAGGATGGCACGTGCTACAAATCTAACCATACACGTGTCGAGACGATGGGATCTGGGCCATCCGGCACATGACAGTTTCGATTTTCAACTAAATCCCCCAGGCACCAATCACGTTTGTGCTTAGTCAGAATTGAACATGCTTCTCAATCCGATAATGTTTTTTTATTTTATTTTATTTAGTTTTTTCCTCCAAGTGATCGAATGGCATATTTTATTTTTGGGAAATAAAATGTGTCGAGTGAAATCTGGGATAGATTAGTTATGGTGTGAAATGTGATTGGTAGGAGCAAATTTTCAGTCTAGTTTTGTATTTTATTTATTTGGATAAATAATCGGATATCTTTTTAATCCAAATTTGGAGACCAATTTAAAAAATGATATCCAAAATAAATTATTTTTTTTAACAATGACAAAATTTATTACTATATACTATATCCACACAATTTAATTATAAATTTAACAATCATTGTCAGCAACTACACGATTATTTGGCATAAAAATGTTAATCACAATTGATTATTTTCAAACGTAAACGATGCCATGTTATTACATGTTTGAAGATAACCAATAATCAGAATCAAGTCTGACTCATATCTAGCAACTCCAAACTCCTGAGCTTAATAAGCTATGACTAACTTGATCCAAGCAACAAGGCATGACCCTCTTTCCGAACAACTCACCACTAGACAACAACTATGGGATTCGGCGACCGACGCCTCTCCCAATACAACACCCCAACATTAACAAAACGACCCAAAAGAACAACATATTAGAGGGGGAATCACCCAACACAACCTCATAAAATCAGATGGTCCCAGGGGAGACGCCTTTGCTGGCGCCAGCTCCGACCACCAAGAGAGCGGCGACCTTCGCAGGAAGACTCGACCGAGCACCCAAGCCGGCAACACGAACTGCCGACGGACTCGCCTGGAGGGGGAGCAGCGAAGCAGGATAAGGACTGTCGTCATGGTCACGCAGACGAGCTCCATCCTAAAGTCGGGCATCCTGTGGAGGAGGCGGAGCCGCGACAGTAGTTAAAAAGCGATTTATGGCTCAATTAGGTCAACAGAGGAATTGGGGATTTTTTAATTTCACAAATGGAGAGCTTGGGACAGAGAGTTACAGAGGAAAAAAGAAGGATTTCGCTACAATGTTTTTTTCGCCTTCGGAGGGAAGCTAATATTTGTTTCATATACAAAACATAGCTGAGTAGTGATTGGGTTAGTAGTTTTGACTACCTGATTGGATAAGCAGATCATGCAAAGTGTTTGGCAAATAAATAATTATTTAATATGTAAAAATCAACTAATTTTAACAACCCTTTATTAAAATTCTTATAATATTGAGTTTTTCTTTTTAAGTAAATCATTTATTTGAATTTAAAAATCATCTTTAAATTGCAACCTACCAAATTGTGAAAATAATAAATATGAATATAACCTGTCAAACTTTTTTAATTTACCCCGAAACTCTAATTTAGCCTTAAACTGTTGACTAACAAATAAGAACATAATCTCCTTGTTTACGCCATAAAATAATCACTTGTTTATTTTAAGAGGTGTATTCAATTGAGATTTCTAGCGACATTTTGACTTGTTAAAATTTGAGACGTTTTAAAATTTTCAGATTTTGGAGAAATCATGTGAAATCTTAAAATTTGAAGTGGAATTGAGGAGGGTGTATTTAATTGTGATTTTAAGTGACATTTTAAGACTTTTTAAATTTAATTAGAATTTCTAAGGACTTTTTAAAACTTTAGAAATCCTGGTATATTCAATTTAGATTTGGTAAGACTTTTAAAAATTGTGGGGTATTCAATTGAAATTTTAAAAAATCTTACAAAATCCTAAAGTATTTAATTTATTTGACACTAGGATGTCTTAAGACTTTTTAAGATTTGGTGGGATTTCTAAACAAAAAATCTTATATGAAATCCTACTTCAAACTCACCTCCAGACTTAAGATTTCACGGAATTTCTCCAAAATCTGAAAATCTTAACAAATCTCAAATCTTAAAAAGTCTCAAAATGTCACTTGAAATCCCAATTAAATACATCATTAGATTTGAGACTTTTTAGGATTTTCAGATTTTGGAAAAATTCTACGAAATCTTACGTCTGGAGGTAGGATTTGAAGTGAGATTTCATATAAGTTTTTTTGTTTAGAAATCTCACCAAATCTTAAAAAGTCTTAATAAATCATAGTGCCCAATAAATTAAATACATTAGGATTTTGTAAGACTTTTTAAAATTTCAATTGAATACCTCATGATTTTTAAAAGTCTTCAAAAGTCTTAAAAAATTTAAATTGAATACAACAAGATTTCTACAGTCTTAAAGTCCTTAGAAATCCTAATTAAATACACCCCCTTAGAGTGAGATCTGGTATAAAGTTTATTCTTTAGAAATCCCACAAAATCTTAAAAAATCTTAGCAAATTCGTAGTCTCAAATAAATTAAATATCTCATGATTTTGTAAAACTTTTAAAAATCTCAAATGAATAACTAAAAACTTTTAAAAAGTCTAAATTGAATAAATTAAAATTTCTAAAATTTTTAAAAGTCTTTAGAAATTCTAAGTGAATACATCTATATCAATCTCTTATTATTCAATACACAAGAGAGTTAGAAAAAAGCGTTTCTTTTAAAAAGAACAATTAGCTATAGGAAATATGATATTTTTATTTTTATTTTATTTTATTTTTTTTCTTCTCCACGTGTACATAGTCTTAAACCTCATCGTCTGGATAACAGTAATTCATTATCTCCGTAAATAAATGAAAATATCAACACCGAATTCCAAAAGCCGCCCATTTTCACAGAGCGCTTTATGCAAAAACATTTTTCTCCATCAACTGACTCTACCTTTTTCATTTATTATATTCCCAAACATAAATTAGTGATTAATAATCTAATCACATATTTTAAGTTATTTTATCCTCCTCCTATTCTCTTTCTTATACCCATTCATTTTCCTCTCCCCTCTCTCTGCTCAAGCACCACATTTTTCCTAATTGCACAAATAAAATTGTTCCTCAAGATTGATTTTTTTTTTTTCTCTTCTCAATTCGTCGATATTTATCATTAGATTCGATCTCTATAATCTCCAGCATTGACTGATCAGAGGTATCAAGAAAAGCTGGACATAAACTTTTCTTTGAACAAGAACAAAGACGGATAATTATTAAAGGGGAAAAAGCTGTTTTTTTTTTTTTTTGGTTTTAGGATTGAAGCTTTTCTGATAAAGGAGATAGCCTGTAGTTATTTGGGTAGATTTAGGATTTTTCTGGGCTTTGTTTGGGCAATATGTTGGGGGCAGGATTGGAGTTTGGGAGTATGAACGGCGGGGATAGGTTTTACAGCGTGGCCAGGGCTCGCCTGAGCCAAGAGCAGTTGCGGAGGGCTCAGAGAGACGACGTCTCTAACCGTTCAAGGAGCGTGCCCGATGAGATGGCGCCGGAAAAGTTGAAATCAGAAATTCCGGCATCACCACCGGTGTCAGAATCATCGCCGCTGTGTAATTTGGAGAGGTTCTTGGAGTCGGTGACGCCTTCGGTGCCAGCGCAGTATTTATCTAAGGTGTTAGGTTTATTCTTTGCCCTTTTTCTTTTTGCTTTTTTCCCCTTTTGTTTTGTTTATTTTAATTCATTCACGGTGAAGGATGAACTTAAGCTTCTTGATTGTGAATATCCGTAAATCTGTGGTGTTATTGGCTATATAACTTGCTGTTGACTCACAGAGTCAGCGTTTTAAGGATGTAATAGTTTATTCAATTAGCGTGAAATTTAGCTGTGTAATCGGTGACATAGCTCTGTGGTTCATTCATAGTGTTGGTTTTTGACGGACGAAGGATGAGAGTGCTTTGTTTGGGCAGAATAATTATTTTCAGTTGAATTTCATTTTCTTTGTTTTAATTGCTTGAATCGTGCTTCAAACGAACAAACTTAATTAGTAATTAATTATGACTGACAATTAAGAATTATCCCTGTCAGATTTTCGGCTTCCGGTTGCATGTATAGAATTGTATTACTCTTCGTAACTGCTTTGTTAATCAATGTTGTAGAGTTCTGTACTTTAGTATTGTTCTTGTTTACCAATGTTCTGGCATATTTTATCTTTTTTTAGAAAAACCCATGATTATTGTTGCGGAACAGCAGAAGAAACGATTTCATATAATTCTTATCAGAATATTATGCTTTATGATGTATTGATTATCACAGCATAGCTTTCACTTGATATGGGTAACATGGCATTTATTTTATCACTTGCTTGTTGAAAAATGTCATATAACATGCATCTTTATCGAAATCTGTCAATGTTGAAATGTTTTCTGTTAGATGTTGCAGATGAAAGCGAGGAGTTGGAGAACTTGTGATTCGGAGTTTCAACCCTTCTTTGTGCTAAGTGATTTGTGGGAGTCTTTTAAGGAATGGAGTGCATATGGAGTTGGAGTGCCTTTGATATTGAACGGCCTTGATGGTGTGGTTCAGTATTATGTTCCTTATTTATCGGGCATTCAATTGTATGCTGACAGATCAAAAAGTACAGCCAAATTGAGGTATTTGTCTGTATTAAGAACATTTTTAGAATGACTGTGGGTATGCATAGTTCCTTCATTATAAAACTAACATTCTCTTGAAAGAGGTGGTGCACAAGGAATGATTCTTGATTTTTCTTGGTGAACAATGACGAGGTTTATGTTCTGTTCATATTATTTGTCCTTCTCCCAATCATGAAATATAAGTCTTTGATGTTGGACCTGTGTTGAAAAGAATCGAACATCTTATAGTTGGTTTTATCATGTCCACTCATTCGTTCTAATTAAATGAAATTCGCACCTTTGGTTTTGCTGATAGTAGCTGTATTATGGTTAGTCTCACATTTACTGTTAACATTTTAGATTTTTTTTTTCCTTTTCTTTTTGGATAAGACTTTTGTTACTGACCACATGAAGGCATATCTGTCTCGTCAAGTAGAAATCAAAGGCATTAGCTGCAACAACATCAAATTTAAAGTGAACCCATGAAGATGCTTCTGTTTTGGATTTTTTTTTTTTTTCATTTCACCCCTTTAAGTTATAGGCATTAATGATGTGTATTTCGCCGGTAAACCCATGAAGATGAATCCATCATCTTTTGAATTACGTGTTAAAATTAAATATAGCTAGCAAGGAGTGATTGATTATTATTCTGTTAACTTGAAGTAGCAATTTTCTGTTCTTAATTTGTCAATTTTTTGTCATGTTTTCTAGGGATATTTATTTACGACTTTAACTAACCGAGTTCGGGGTTATGCACTTTATCCTAGTCTTATATTTTTCTCTTGTGTATTAGGCGATTAGGTGAAGAAAGTGATGGTGAGTATTTTAGGGATTCCAGCAGTGAAGGGAGCAGTGATAGTGACCAAGAAAAAGTCGGCTTGAATTACACCAGAGAGCAGCTTATGTCACTTCAAGAAGGCTTTTCCAGTGACGAGGGCGAATATGGAAGTTCGCAGGGTACCCTCTTGTTCGAGTATCTGGAACGGGACCCACCCTACTGTAGAGAACCTTTGGCAAACAAGGCATATATTTTTCTTTTCTCATGAATTCTTGATATTTATTTTTTCTTTTCTTTTTATATATTCATTTCATGTGTTACCAACTCATGCACAGATATTGGATTTAGCCCTCAATTTTCCGGAACTAAAAACGCTTAGGAGTTGTGATTTGCTTCCGTCCAGTTGGATTTCTGTGGCCTGGTATTTTGTTCGAATTTATAACAATGCTTTTCCTTTTCTTTTTTTTTTTGGCCCCTCAACTCACAATTTATTAGACTTGCTGATAAATATCGCCTTTTAATAGGTATCCCATATACAGAATACCAACGGGTCCTACTCTTAGAGATCTCGATGCTTGCTTTTTAACCTTTCATTCTCTTCATACACCCATGACAGGTATATCTGAAATCCCTCTCTCTCTATGCATATATATATATATATATATATATATCGTGTTAAATTAGTCTCCTTTTGCGATTTTGCAGGAAGTGAAACTATGAATCCTCCAATTGTGAAATACCCGAACGCGGGTGATGGTGTTGCGCACATTTCACTCCCGGTTTTTGGCCTTGCTTCGTACAAGTACAAAGTTTCAATATGGACTCCTAATACGGGTTACGAGCGCCAGCTGGCAAACACTCTCTCGCAAGCGGCTAGTAACTGGCTGAGTTTGCTGCAGGTTAATCACCCAGATTTCTCTTTCTTTCACCGTAGGTAAAATCTTTGAAGAACAAGTAAAGTGTAGAAGAAAAGGAAAGGAAATGGGTTATGCTGAGCTTCGAATGTTGAATACTTCACCTAATGTTTTCTGTCACTTGCTGTTTTATCTGTTTTTGTCTTGATATAGAACAATATNTGAACTGTCATGGGTTGTACATGTAATTTATGTCTGCGTGTTTTGGGATTTTTGATAGAGAAATCGCAGTCGAGTGTGATGATTGAAGCCCAGCTCTGTGTTTGTAATGTATACGAAGTACCAACTCTCTGGCTTAAGTGTGGCTTTGCGAGAAATGTCGGCTAATGAACTGATGTTTAGGAATAATAGCTCGTTATGAGTTTGACTCTATCTTCGAGTTTGTTGTTTGTTTTCTTTTTATTTTGTTTTATTTCTCGTTTTATTTTTAATGGCCATTTTTTGCTTTGAGGAAAAAAGGGTTGAGCATTGCGTCATCATCTCTTTTATCTGTATTTGTAGACGAGAGAATATTATTCGAAAAAATTATATAGGTTTAACAAGAAAATTTACCTCGAGTCTATTTGAAAAAAAAATAAAAAAAATGCAGTGTTTATCAGCTGAAGGCGGGAGCCTGATGGTTCAGACATATGTTAGGTTGGCTCACGATTTTGGGTAATGACTTCAGTTTTGTAATTGTCACTTCTATTATAGATGACAATTCTGAATGTTTGGTCTTATTTCATTTATTTGCTGTAGTACCATCTCTTAAACGCACCCCGGGAAATCAAACGCGTCCCGCCACATTTTTTTCTTTTTAAAATGACACATTTTTTCTTTTTAAAATGACGGGACAAATTAGATCAGTCTATCAGTACAAACACACATGTATAAAAGAAAAAGAAAAAAAAAATGTATTATTGTATGAATTGTTTGTATACGAATATGAAGACGTATCAACAAAATCAACAAATTTATTCTTTCGTGCGGTCCGTCGAGAAACTATAAGAACCTTGGGAGGATTGTTGATAGGTCTGGAGACATTGTGGGAGGGCCCGTTCAAGAAAAATGAAGCAAAATACGAAAACATTTTTTTTTTTCGATTGCATTAAGATTCGGCCCGAAGTTTTAAGAAATCGCTTTCTAATAATTTCTTTTTGGGATCTTTGTATGATTTAAATGTGTAGTGTGTGCATGATGAATGTAGACATTTGACCCGATGTCGGGTCGCCGCGCATAAAATACCCACACGTTTAATATAATTGTTTAGATTAAAAAAAAGTGTTTTGGGATTAAAAGCGTTTAGATTATTCGTGTTTTTGTTGAGGATTAAGAAGTCAAACACTCATGCTGGTGTGGAATTCCAATTACTTGGAGATCCATGATATAGTTGTTGTTGTACTAAAAAGTAATTGGAGATCCATGATATAGTTGTTGGTATACTAAAAAAATTATTGGAGATCCATGATATAGTGGTTGTACTAAAAAATCCGCCTAATCTGGATTAACCCTATTAAACAACAATGACATGGACGAATGCTGGTGATAACTCGAAGTCCCAGCATGCGAGGCCAACACAAGGGCTTAAGAGTACATCGGTCAGGCATGTCCGAAGAACATAAAAGCCATCATCCGAGCCAATCTCACTTCAGGCTAAAGGCGCGTCAGACAACGTTGCCATAGCGTAAAGAAGGTTAATTCCTCAATTTGGCCATAAGAGAATGGAGCTTCCTTCATACCGATCTCACCTAAAGCTAGTGTAAAAGGTTACCATCCAGAACCGCTTCGCACTGCCTAATGAGATACTTGAAAAAGTTGTGGGGACACGCGACACTTTGCATATAGCTGACATCTGAGAGTCCGTCACGTGTCCCAAAAATAATATATTTTAATGGTCTCCCGCTTCTATAAATAACGAGGCCTTGGAGCTTGTCAGGGACATCGAATGAACACCCATTGATCATCAAAAGTTATAGATGATACGCTTACTGCACTAGAAATCATCACTAGTATTGTAGTTCAAATATCCTTCAATAGTCTCTTGTAAAAGAGATTCAGGAGATGCCCAAATCCTTAAATAAACCCTCGCTGCAAGCAACACAACACTCAATTTGTCGACTGTCGTGTTGTACCTATTTCATTTTCTGTCTTTATTTTTGCCTTTATCTACCTTGAAAACACTAATCATAAACCCCCCAATATAGCATATCACCACTTCTTATTCAATTATTCATGTTTATAGCATATTACGACTTCGTAATCTTGTTGACAAAATCATACGTCAACAAAATGACGCTAGAAAGAGCGCGATGCAATCGTTCAGTTGGACTGCAGCCGCACACCAAATGATCCATTGTATCACGTTGTTCTGTCCAAATCAAAGGGCGGGTTAACCGATCCTCCAAATGGTCTCTCTTATCCCGTTACTTTGCCCAAAGAGACACTCACAAATACACCTCTCAAAAACCCGTTACTTCACATCCATAAATCCCGTTATAATGCCCAACATAAATCTCAAAACCATCTCGCTATCTTTACATTAGTTCACCTTCAAAAAGAGTATGGATCGATTAGTTCACCCTCAACAAGAATGTTAAGAGGGTGGAATAATCGGTACTAAAATAACAACGACTATAGACTACATAGTAGCCGGACGATCTAAGGGTGACTCTGGCAATATTTTCCTTTTGCGACTTCTTCACCAACTCTTCCGGCCCTTGCATAGTAAGACGTTTGATCTACCAGTCCGAGCGGTCACAATCATGTGCTTGATCATGACCATCTGGAGATCGGATAATCATCCTGGACCAGAACGAGAGATGGGGGCTTGATAGGGGGAATCTTGATGAGTCCCCTCAAGCTCTCAAGATCAACCATCAAGTTCAACCAAAATCCAAGGCGTCCCCACTATTACACCTCAGATCGTTGTCAAGAGTCTCGCCTAATACCTCATATGATCGGCGACGGTGTAATGTACCTCATATAAAACAATACAAGAAAGTGGCACTTCGGAAAACATTCGGCCGATCTCTATATATTTTCTTGTACATTGCCTTAGCAGTCGTTGTTATCGAGCTAAAAAATAATACCAAAATTATGAATTTGCAACAAAAATCTAAATCTAATTTGCACCAAGAAGCAGTGCCATGAAATTACGAATTTGCACCAAAACACGCAGTATTCGACAAAAATCTAATTTATAGTCACAAATATATACAAAAATAACAACACTATTTTTTGCTTTGCATCTTTTAACCCATAAACCATCCAAAAGGCCAAAGGGCATTATAAAAGAAAAAGAAAAAATTAAAAAGAAAAAGAAAAACACAAAACCCACAATCACCTCTTTCCTACTTTCATTTCCTTACCCCAAGAAACAGCAAAAGGCACACACACTCAATTATTACTTCACATTTCACACACTACACACACAGTTCACTGCTTGGAGAACTGAAAAGCAAGGCCATTACACAAGAAACAAAAATGGGAGTTTCAGTTCCCATTCTCGCGATCTCAATTTCCCTTCACCTCATTGCCTTCGTTTTTGCCGTCGGCGCCGAGCGACGCCGTAGCACGGTGCCCTTTTGTCCCCATATTTTTCTCTTCAGCTAATTTCTCTTCGTCTTGGCTGGATTTTGATTTCTATATTTCCTTTTCGTTTCCTTTTGTAGGCAAAAGTGGTCCCCGACGAGTATGACGAGAGAACATACTGCGCTTACGGGTCGGACGCGTCGACGGTGTACGGACTGGCGGCGTTTGGGCTGCTGCTGGTTGCGCAGGCGTTAATCAACGGCGTTACCAAGTGCTTGTGCTTCGGGAGAGGGATGATGGGTGGCCGCTTCACTACTTGTGCTGTTTTTTCATTCATTTTCTCATGGTAACCTTACTCTGCCGTTTAAGTCCCCATTTCTTCGTGAATGTGTTGTGAATTTTGCTGCTCGTACTAGTCTTGTTGTTTGTTTGCTCAGTAAGTTATTCGGTTATTCAGTAATTTAGTGGGATTGGTGATGCTTTTGGCTTTTTCCTTTGTGCTCATTATCTAGTGAACTTACTGAAACTAGTATATGATGGTATTGTCTGTGTATTATGCTCTTGTTTCGTTTAGGTTTCTGGTTAATTAGCTTTTTTGACTAAGGTAACTTTGATGGTGCTTCAGATTACTATGCTTTCTGTAGTTTTGTGCATGAAGAGAATTGTGTGAGAACTTATTTTTAGATACGTCTAGGTGAATTTCTTTGGTCGTGAGGAGCCGACCTAAATGCTGTATGTGCTGTCTAGACTCTGCTATGGAGTGGTGACACTTTCATTTCAATGTACCTTAAGCAGTTTCAATGTAATATTAATATCTCGTGAATGAAATCGTGCTTCGAGAAGTCAATGTCTTTGACATGGACATTTTTTCGTTAATTGGCACATTGACACTAAACCAATTAATAAGTGTAACCTTTTGCTTTTAATGAGTGTAGCCACTATACAGCAATTTGTTTCTTGTTTTGGCATTTTTTTTATCCCCTTCAGAATTCTGTCTTTCTCCCTTATTGTGAATTATCAACTAATCTCTGAATCTCCCATTGATAATCTCTAGATGAACTTCCTTGTGTTTTAGATAAGCATAGAATCTATCTGAATTTGCATTTTTGTCTTAGGTAATGCTCGGTAAGCTGGAGCTAGTTTGATAAGCCTAAAATTTTTCATTCTTGGTGCATTGGTTCGTTGATCAAGTCAATCTTTAACCACCGCACTATTTAATCTCATTTTAGTAAATTGTTGTACTTCAATTTTCCGGCATTGAGGTTAACAACGTGAGAATTGGATTACAGCATAAACTGCATGCTGTTAGAGGGCGATTTTGAAATCTTTATACGTAAATAATAATTGAACATTTGATTGTGATGCATTGAAATTAGAACATGACGAAAATCTTAGTTCATATGAGGCTCTTTAAGAAGTTTGTGAAGGATGGCATTATGGCGGCGCTATAGGCCACCATTGTGTGATTTCCGCCTTCCGCCACTGGTAAGTGGTAACACTGGTGGGCCCTTTCTTTTTTTGTACAATTTTGTTTGAACATGTTAGAATTATTTCTCCACTAAAGTGTATTATGTGCATGGCACATAGCTAGCAGGTACTCTGTAGTGTGCTCAAAATATCATATTGTTGTAATCTATCATAAATGTGTTATTCCTAATGGCTGCACCAAGAAGCGATAGAATTAGCAGCTGCTCATTTTGAGCCCTCAAGATTTTAGAGAAAGACAAAATAAAATATTAAAATGATGAAAACAGCTTTACTTGTTTGCAGTTTTCGGAGCTATTTTTTCTCCTCACTTTTTTTCTTTTTTAGTTTCCATTCTGTTGGTTCTTGCATGTAGCTTCATCCTTTCATTTCTTAAATTTGATTATTCTTGATTTATAATTGGACTTTTAACTGCCTATGAAAGTGATGGAGACGAGATTGCATTGGCCTTTTTGGAAAAGAATCATCTTTTAGCATCATTAATTAAATTATTTATTTCCTTTATTTTATTAGTATTTTCATATTAGATTTGGTAGGCATTATTAATTATTTCTCCTATTCCTTTTCTTGTTAGGCAAGTTATTTACTTACGGCTTCTAGGAGTTCTATTTAAATGACTTCTCTCTTATTGTTCTAGTTGTTTGATTTTGATTGAATAAAAATATATTCGAGGGTTTCCTCTCAAATCTCTCTTGCGTTTACGCTTTCGGCACGTAAGAAGGATATATTATGGTCTGTAGCATTCATGTGATAACCTTTGTTTAAACTCATTGTGCTTTATTAGGATTTATGCATGGTAACAACTATGGAATAGAGTTACGTGTGTATTAGTTTGAATTATTAGTCCCCTGTTTGTAATAATGGAATCCATATTGAGATTGGTCAATAGAGTGGAGGCATGCCACTCAAGCAAGTCATCTGATAAATAGACAATTGAAATGTCGGATATGCTGTGTATAAAGTGATCTATGCATTCATTTTCCCTCACAAAAAACTTCCTTTCAATCAGTCAAAACTCTTTTGCTCCAATACAAATATTCAAATAACCCCTTATATGCAGTTCCTTTATACAAATTTCACCTCAGGATCAGTGTACTTAAGAAGATACAAACCCTGAAGGGAGTAGTTGTTGTTTCTAAAAAAAAAGAAGTTATGAACAAAATTGGGCTTCTCTTTAATTAAATCAAAACTCCAAGGAAGTTGTTTGTTTTCAATCCTCCATTATTTTTTATTTTTCTACACACATTGATAACATTCCATATTTATGTATTTTTAATACAGGGTGACCTTTTTAGCAGCCGAGGCATGCCTGCTGGCGGGGTCAGCTAGGAATGCATACCACACAAAGTACACAGCCATTTTTCATGTGGAGCACTTGTCTTGCGCCACTCTTCGTAAGGGCGTGTTTGGTGCTGGTGCTGCCCTCACTATCATGTCAATGGTGGCCTCGGTTTTGTATTACTGGGCCCACTCGAAGGCCGACACTGGCGGATGGGAAAAGCACCAAAATGAAGGGCTCGGGATGACTGGATCGAATTTTACGGAGAATGAGCACCGGATGAAGATTGGTGAATTTGAGAAAAACTGAATTATTTTTTTCTCTGCCTTTCTTTCTCCCTTTACGTTCTCGGCCAAGGCCCAAGAATTATAAGTTTGTTTTGTGATGTGTAATATATGTGTTTATGTAGAAAGTGAAGTTGCTATGTATTTACCTTGAAGAACTTTGTTTCGTTGGTTTAGCAGCTGGAGTACATGAACTTGTTCAATTCAAATCAATTTTCCTAGCGCATATACAAGATTCACCTTGATTTCTTGTTATCATTATTTGTGAATATGTGGTTGCTTTTCATGCAAGAGGGGTTGGGAATATGTGGTGGTTTTTCGGGCCGAGGGGGTGTTAAAATTGGGAAATGCTATAAGTACATAATACTGTACATAGAGGTGTACATAACACTCACATTAAGTGGTCCTACCAAATATAAAAAGTCAAGTGGACTCATTTCATGTGAGTGTTATGTACATCTCTATATACATTTTATGTACTTGTAGCATTTTTCTAAAAAATTTAGTTTATTTGGTCATAATAATTTGGTAACAATCAATTGAGGTCAAAAGACGGACATGTTTCAGGTTCATGGGTTTATATATTGTAGCGCCCCGATCATTTAATAGACACATCTCAATTATTTATTTTAATTATGCAGTTAGTTGCATTTAAACTTTCCAGCTCGACAAGTTCTTCAGATTAATTAGACGTTAGTGTTTATTTAATCTGTTAAGAGAAATATTTTATTTAGATCGTTAGTGTCTATTTAAATTATTCAAATTATCGAATAATCGTTAGCTATTCGATTCTATTCGACTTATTTATTTTAGAAGCCGTCGAAGCTGTTGTATATCAGACTAGTACAATACCCGTGTATTACACGGGTGTTGAATTAGAAAGCTTTTGTAAAAATATTAATTTTTTTTTAAACTAAAATAATTTTATTTTATATAAAATATTACTTTGGGTTTTAATTAAATTGTCAAATTATATTTTTTTAATCATAATTAAACACCCGTACATTAAATAAAAATGTCAACCCATGTTGAATTTTTTTACTTATATCATATAAAAGTATCGATATTATTTACTATTACATAAGTACAAAAATATATAACTTAAATAAATAGAAACAATATGGTGATATGTATATGCATAAGTGTAAAATATGTTTATTTAATATTAAACAAATAGATCAATTTTTTTTACTTAATTAGATGCCTAATACATCAAGTGTCGTATCAGACGTGCTTCACAGTTTTTTGACTGTATATGAAATTTTAGAATTTATATAAATAATTATTTATTTTTATTACATTGACAACATATCAATTAGATTTGAAATAAATATAATTTTTAAAATAATACATACCAATTTCTATTACTTTATAATATAATTTATAGTTTTATTTGATATAATTTATTTTAGTTTGATACATAAATTTAAATTTTATTTATAAGGATATATATTATTGTTTTGTATTATATATATATATATAAATAAATAGTAAAATACAAACGGACTTCATAATATCAATTCAAATGCAACACTAATTAAGATTTTTTTCTTGACAATATTAACTCTATTTAATGGATGTTATGAGAAACGATGAATATGGGATATGAAGAAACACTATAAATATGAACAAAATATCTAAAACGACATTTATTTTATCAATGATAAGTCAAAGTGACAAATAAAAAAAATAGGAGGGAGTATATATTATTATATATTTTAGTATGACACATGTTACTTATGCGACTTATATGTGTTATATTATAATAAATTTTCTACCTTATAACATATAACTAAATTAAACATAACTATATTAATTGATAATAATTTTATTTTCTAATTAATTTTAATAAATATTTTTTTATTATTATAAAGATAAATATAATTTATTTAATTTTATATATACAATATGGATGTCAAATCGAAACTCATCAAAAGATGATTAATTTGATATATTATATATGTAAAAGCGATAAGAAATACAAAAGTTATCAACTTTTAAAATATATTTTCAATTCAATGGTTATAATAAGAAATAATATTAAAATACAATTAATATAAATAATAATTTATATCCAAGCCTAACTCCAAAGCATGATTTTTGCCAAATAAGATTCCGAAGCATGAGAGTTTGGCACGTAGGCTCAGTGCATTCTGAAATTATATATAGAGCGGATTTCGGTTTCGACAAGTTTATTTATTCTCGATTCTTAGAAATTATCGAGACCGATTTTTAGCCTTATATTTTCAACTCTTATAAGCTTATTATTTTCAGCCATACGAGTTTCATATTTTGGCCCTTTTCCGCCGGCGACCCCGATTAGCCGCAGCAAGCAGGCACAGTGGCCGCACGCCCTCAGCAGAATCTCTTTACAGAGAGCAGAAGCCGTTACATGGTGAGCAGCAGTGATGGGCATGTTGGTCAGGCTGAGCCGTCGTCCTCCATGCGTCTTTTGCCCGAGCAGCCGTTGGTTCGTGAACTCGTCAAGTGTAGCAGCATCTTATTCACGATCGAGCCGAGAGGCTGGCAGACCTTTACTCGAGAGCCTTATTCAAAAGGCTGGTTTCATGTTCGAGGCCGTGCGACCTCCGATTCTATCGAGCCTCTTGTAGATTCCAGAAGAATGTATACGACTATACCTTCTCAATATTTTTATGGTTTTATTGGAGGATTTAAGATAGTTTAAGCTTCGTTGACTTGGATTTATTGAATTTGAGATAAATTCACGAGATATGAGATATATATGTTGATGTTGGACTTGGTGTTACGAGGCTCTGAGAATTCGTGATTTTAAAAGTATTATATAGGCGAGATAAATGCCTGCCTCTTTTTCGTTTGATAAATTGAGTTAAATAGCCTACTTGAGACTCCATTTATTTTTGAAAATGAGATAAAAGAGACTAGATTTTTCTAAGTTAAACCTGTATTGTTTTTGTGATAAATGCTTGAGAAAGATTAGTATTCCAATGCCTTAGATTTATTTTGAGGAGATTGGTTTTTGTAAAAATTATTTCTAGCTTAAAAATACCATTTTAGACTGGTCTTGAGTGATTGTGGATAAGCAAGGGAGATGTCGAAAATGGACGTCGCTGTGCCGGATGACAACATCTGTAGTCGCAGTCGGCCAGTGTCGCGTAAGACTCGTAGGCGACTCGCGTACTAGTGTGTGAGGGCCCTGCATGCTAGGTGCGCTGAGAACCACGAGAGCCTGCGCTAGTGACCTGAGCCGCGCCCCAGCTGTCTGTTTCTGAGCGTGGGCGCCCAGCAGCTCCAGACCGTCTACAATTTACCGAAGGTCAGCAAGCCATGTCCAGCAGACCATAATGGTAAAGTGCATGCTCTCAGTATCCAAATGCACTGAGCAGTTAGTAGCCAATAGCAGCCCCCGTGCAGGTGCCGGGCTAGACAGCAACACTGAATAGCGACCGGTGTCAGCCGCTGTCGAGCCATTGAGCACTTAGCCGCACTGGACCAAAATGAGCCGCACTGAACCATTTCAAAATGAGTAGAAAATGTTTTTAAATGTCCCAAGCTATTTTTTTCTAGAAATTTTAAATGTTATTTGAGACTTTTTATGAACTTTTGAGTTGAGCCTAATTTTAGAGATTTTGAGAAGAGTTCGAGTCGAGAGTTCCAACGTCTAAGAAAGATAAAGAATTAAGTCGTGAACCTTAAGCTAGAAAAATTCTTCAAATTGGTAAATTAACTTACCAAGATTAGAGTTAGAATATTTATTAGAGTTCATTTCAGTAGATCCCGAGGAGTCGAGCCCTCGAGTTTCCTACCGAAGCATTCACTCATCCTTATGGGACTTTATTTGAGATTGAGAATTATGAGACTTTATTTGAGATTATATGCATTCATGATCTGAGTACTCTGGATGTCTCGATTTATTATTTGTGGGAGTTAGTTCCCATAGACCCTTAGCTAGCTTTGGGCCGAGATAAAGAGAAAGAGTTACAGTTCTTTTAGTAGATAAAGAGTTAGAATTTTCAGAAAAAGAAAGAAATATTTTGAGTAACTGCCTGAGAAAAAGAATTCCAGATTTTTGAAATTTTAATTTACTTTAGAAATTATTAACATTTTCATTAAAATAGCAAGTAGGCGTTACATATATGCAGCCTCCCTCAATTTGAGGCCGCACTCAATTTCTTAAAAAAATCGTTGAGTATGTATACATATTTACAGCATTGACACGTGTCATACAATAAATACAATTTAAATAGGTATCAACACATTAAGTGACGGATGGTTCCATAAGAAAATCATCCGATGGCTCTATAGAATTTTTGTACATATTTATTTTACATAAGTTCACTACAAATAAAATGTACACATAGAAAATAAATTGTACTATTGTAAAATGTTACTTGTGATTCTAGGGATGGGTTCGGTTCCCGAACCGATCCAAATTATTAGTTTTTTAGAAATTTGCTACCGAAACCGAATCGATATGTGCACTCGGCTATCAGATACAGTATTCAGTAACCGAAAAATCGGATCTACAACTCATATTTTCGATTTTTACCACATGATGAATAAATTGAGTAGAAAAGAAACCACCATTCACAGTCTCTGTTTCTCTCACAATTTCCGCAGAGACAACAATCAATCCAATTCTTCAACAAGCTTACATAATTAAATTAAGTTATTATCACCACAATGACAAATACAAATTGTTGTTAGTTACCAAACTAGTGAAGTACTAAATAACTCGGTAGTAACGCATGCTAAACAGGACAATGGGTTGGCCTTGAGCATTTTTGTTTCGTGGAGTGAGCTTCCATCCTTTTAATTGAAGTGAGGAATTAGTCTAGGCTCCTTAACTTTGAATTTCGTTCACATAATTTAATATTAGCATGGAGTCACTAAGATTTCTAATCTTTTCAAACCCATTGATCGTGTCAAACCTAGTCCAACAAGAAGGGCTTTGTATTCAACCTCATTGTTGGTGGAGGAAAATTAAAATCTAATTTCTAAACAAAATAACTTCCTTTTGGGACTAATTAACACAAATCCTGCCCCTGCTCGACGAAGTCTGGACGATCCATCCACGTATAATGCTAGATTTCATCATCAAGTGTGCAATCGATTGTTGGAGTGATTTTGGTAGTGAAATTGGCCAAAGCTTGGCCTTTTATAGAGTTTCTGGTCTCGAATGTTACGTCAAATTTTCCTAATTCTACGACCCATTTCACTATTCTTCCTGAATGGCTGTACATGAATTGTTTGACTAGATAACTAGTCAGCACAACAATAGGGTGCTCAAAAATAAAAATTAAAAAGAAAAGAAGAAGCTTTCAAGAGAAAATGACCAAGGCATAGGTTAATTTCTCCATGACCAAGGGCGTGGTTGACATGATAAATGGTATGTTGAATGTTGCCTTCGTTGTGAACTAATACCGAGCTGACTGTCGTATAGGTGATGTCAAGATATAAACAGAGAGTTTCGACCTATTTTCGCTTTTGCATGATAGGCACTGATGTCAAGAAATGCCCCAACGTCTTTGAGAGCATTTTGTCATTCATTATTGAGCTCAAACTTTTGATTTTTCTTGATTGCCTTAGAGAATGGCTGACATCGATCTATCAATCTAAAGATGAAGCGGTTTAAAGCGGATAGTCTGCCTGTTAAACTTTGAGCTCATTTAATGGAAGTTAGGGGTTTTAGGTCGAGATTTGCGTTGACATTCTCGAGATTAACTTCGATTCCTCTTTGACTCACAAGATATCCCAAGACTTTCCTCGAGACAACCTCAAAGGTGTATTTTTTAGGCTTTAGCATCATCGAGTAACCGCGCAAAATAGAAAATATATTATTCTAGTGAGAAACATGGTCTCGACGCATAGAAATTTTACAAGCGCATCGTCAACGTACATTTCCATAGTTTTCCATATGAGAATATTCGCCTAGTAGGTGGCCCCAACATTTTTTAGCCCAAAAATCATCATCTTATAACAATACAAACCTCTAGCTGAACATAATAAAGAGGTGTGTTCTTCATCATCGGAATGCATGTAAATTTGGTTGTAGCAAGAACAAGCGTCCATAAAGCTAATGATTTTGGGCAATTTACGTTCAATTTATTTTTTGTTCTTACACAATTCATTTTCTATGCAAATAATTCACTCCCTAGATTTTTTTAGTGTTTTTTTAAATATATGAAATCAAGATGTTTGGCAATGGAATCTGGATTTTTGTAACTAAGTAATTAACGAGATTCTTCTCGACCAAGAATTTTGTGACGCACTGCAAACTGTCCGGTGTACGTCTTTATGTTTAGCTAAAGTGTTTAGGACTGTATTAGCTGAAAAAAGGTCGGGAGTGTTCTCTGTGTTAGCCCTTCAACAATAAATTTAGTAGAGAACATAAGTGTTATGGTGTGTATGAAAAGCTTGTAATAGATATGATCAATATTTTAAATACTGTACCGATAGCCATATCAACCAAGTCACCAGTACGTGTATTACCGATTCAATTGGTAATATCATCGGTGTTACAAGAGTAGAAAATATAATATTATATATAAATTTTAATATCAAGTATGACAAAAAAATATCTATGTTTACTAAGTTACAACTTCTAAGATAAAAAATTAGAATACAATTAAAGTTTTAATTTATTAAGTCAATAAAACTTGTACTATATAAATACATTTTTAATATTGAAAAAATTGCACCATTAGTCCACTAACTATTGGTGAGTTGCACTTTCGTCCTTTAATAAAAAAAAAAAATTAGATTTGGTACACTATCTTTATTTTTGTAGCAATATACATCCAAAACGACGTTCCAGTGACATTTTTGGCCGGAAAATCTGACGTGGCGTCCATTTAGCCCTACACATTAAACACCGGCGATAATGTGGAATAACCTGTCCATAGATCTGTCACCACGCGGATTACAGAAAAAATAAAAAAAAATCATATTATATCCATGTGTCATTACACATGGATTTAAGAATTAAAAACAAAACCTAAAACCTGTAATAATAAGGAAATATGGCCGTTGTAAAAACTTTTTCTATAAAATGGCCGTTAAAAATTGTCGAGAGCCATTCCTCCCATTCTTGCAAATCTGAGAAGAAAAAATGTCGTATACCACGAGCTCCATCAATTGCTACTATGGGAAGAGAGCTGTGCTTCGCACATCATGGACCGACGACAATCCTGGAAGAAGATGTCATTCTTGTCTTCAATGGAAGGTAAAATTTTTATATTTAATTAGGGTTCTTGAGTCTCAAATTAGGATTTTTGATTGAGGTCTGAAATTATGGTTCTTCAGTCCCAAATTAGGGTTCTTGAGTCATAAATTAGGGTTCTTGAGTGCTAAATTAGGGTTCTTGAGTGTCAAATTTGGGTTATTGAAATTAGGGTTCTTCATTCAAATTGTTATATTTTTTCTTTTCTTCTTCTTAGAGAGGTGGTTGCCAATTTTTTAATTGGGAGGATCCTCTAATTTGTCGTCGCTCGAGGGCTATAATTCCAGAACTACTACGTAGGGTGAATGCCATGGAAGCTGAAAATGAAAAATTGAAGCAGAACATTGCAATGATGAAGAAAATCTGCATTTATATGGCATTATCTTTTGTTATTTTCCAGGTCCTTCACTGTTGCTTCAGTTGAAGAAATTTCATGTAATGGAATTGGCCACTTTGTCTTGTTCCTTATTTTGTTATGAAGTTTTGTTAAGTATGATGATGACAGTGTTTCTTAGGATTCAGAACTTGTGTTGATAATGGCAGTGTTGATGAAACAATGATGACGGCAATGTTGATGGAACAAAATTTTCTCACTGTTTGTATTGATTTATGGGATCTTTGGACTTGTGTTTGTTTTTGTCTCTGTTTTTGTTCTATTGATTTAGAACTATGATTTGTCTCTATTTTGTTTTCAAAATGTTACAATATAACACCACATTGAAACCAACACTAAAGACAAACAAACCAACACTAACAAATGAAAACAAATAACAGATTGGACATTTGAAACAAGATTAACTTCAAAAATAGACATAATGAACACAGTTTACTATATATAATACACAAAAAACTTCACATTACTACACAATCAAATGAATGTACCAAAACATAGCTTCACAAGAGTACACAATCTCAGATTTTCCATAGCATCCAAGACATAGCTTCCAAAACGGAATTTCTAAGAGTTCATGCCCATCAGAAATTACAAAACAAGAAAATGTACAATAAAGTACTACACAAAAATGAGGCACAATACACAAATCAATTCACCAACTGTTTAAACTTCTTAAATTTCAGACAAATGCTTAAACTTCTTCTGGAAAGAGTCATCAACTGGTGGTCCTCTTGTTCTTCCCCTTTGAAGTTAATCCCATATTAAGGGTCCTTCAATGTGTGTTGTTGTTGCTAATTTGGACTGAGACATTTGTGTTAGAATGGGGACATCAATCTTTTCAGGTTCTTGATGTTCTTCAAAAACTGGGGGTAGCAATGTAGGATGATTTTTCTGTTTCTTTGTGATGTGCACTGAGCTTGAGCCTCCACCGTCATCCTGTATGAGGTTGAAAATATTAGGACAAAAATAATGAAAAATAAAAAGTAATATGAAATCAGAATAGTACCCTAGACATGTTTGAACCTCCCCTATCATCCTGAGGTGCTTGAACAATATGTGATCCCATCACAGCTTCTTCATTGGAGGCCCTCCTATGACATGTTTTGCTATTATGTCCCAAACCACCACAGTTCTTGCACTTAACTGTGTTTTGTTGCCTTCTAAGTCTCTGCGACCTTGTATCTTGTTTTTTCTTCTTACAAGGCCTCTCATCAGATTGAAGTCTTCTTGACTTACCTGGTCTTCCCACACATTTACCAAAATTTGGAGCCAATGGTGGAATATATAAGCTCTCATCCCACAACACCTCACCATTAATTCCCCTTATAGCTGGTTTATACACTTTGTGATATGTAGCAACAAAATAGCGGGTAGCTACATGATCAAATGGGTCCATTTTGGACATATACATTGCACTACTTGCATGGGGGCAAGGTATTCCAGTCAAACCCCATTTTCTGCAAGTGCAAGTCCCCAAATCAAGATTCACATTAAATTGCCCCCTATTGAAACAAGACACCTCCCAGTTTGCATGATCACACTTCAAAGGAATGCAGCCACCCACCTGTTCAACATGATGAGAAAGAATCTCTCTAATTTTTGGACACAACCCATCCTTCCAAAGTTTGGCAGCCTTATCCCTATTTTTTTGAAGTCTGCTGATAAGATATTGCCTAATCCACTCCAACATTTTCAACATTGGTTTGTCCCTAGCCTCTAATATGTTTCCATTAAATGTCTCATAGACATTATTCAACACCATGTCACATTTGGGGCCTTCAGTGAAATGTGACTTAGCTCCACTCTGATGGTGGTTTGTCATTGAGCCATTCTGCTGGCTCTTTACTCAGCTCCCTCATCTCATCAAGATATTGGTTGAATTCACCAACAATAGTTGCTAATGTACATTTCCAAAGAGCCTTCTTATAATCTAAACCTCTAAAACCAGCATTCTGAAAGTTATGGAGATGCCTCACACAAAATCTATGGTGGCAATCAGAAAGAATAGAACTGAAGGCTTAGATTAAACCTTTCTGCTTATCTGAAATAAAGGTCCAATCTTGTTGGTTTATTATTTCACGGTCATTCTTTAATAGAATAAAAAACCACTCCCAAGTTTCCCCATTTTCTGAAGATACAATGGCATATGCAAGAGGGTAGTGATTATTGTTTGGATCAACCCCAACAACTGTGAGTAAAATGCCTTTGTGAGGCACTTTTAGAAAACAACCATCAACTCCTATGATTTGCCTGCAACCTGCTTTAAAGCCCTTCTTAAGTGCACTGAAGAAAACATAGAACGTATCAAACCTCTTCTCACAATTTTCAGTATCAACAGTCCCCAAAATAACAGTAGAACCAGGATTTGATCTAATAAGTTCTTTTCTGTAATCCCAAAGTTTAGTTAACTGGTAGTCAGGGCACCCTTCCACAATCTTCAGAGCCTTTCTTCTGGCCCTATAAGCTTGAAACTTAGAAACATGGCAGCCCAGCTTGTGAATTACCTCCCTCCTCCATGGCTTCACTTTTCTGTTTGGATCAGTCTTGAAATCATCAAGATATCTATCTGTCAGCCAAGGTGCTTTCACATTTTTGACATCAAATGTAGGAGGACAATTGTGCTCATCAACAAATTTGTGGATCCTGTATGAGGTTGAGTCCTTCACCTGAATCAGATTAATCATCCAAGGGCAATCATCATCACCACATTTCACATAAAATCTGTACTTGTCATTCTTAGTGAACTTCAAACTTCTTCTCTGTTTAATAACATAAGAATCAACTGCCTTTTTGAACTCAGCTCTGCTACTAAACAACATCCCAAGTTTGAAGGTGGGATCATAAATTTGAGCTACATTGAATACAAGGGCTGGAAGAGGTGATTCACCATTTGCTTCATCATCAGATAACCTGTTCTCATTAAAGTCATCTTTATTATTCATAACATCATCCTCACTACTCTAAGCCTCATCACTATTAACATGGCCATCTTTCTCATTTATTTCATCATCAGATTCTCTTGATGATCCAACAACACCAAAATCCCCAACTGATTTTGCAACAGAACTTCTTTCAACAGATGCCTCAACTGAAGTTACATCATCAATATGGTGATCAAATAGTTCATCATCATTTTCAGAGTCACTCCCCAAACAATACTCACTATCAACAGACTCTACAACTTCATTGACAACGTTTTCTACATAAAGATGCAATTCTCTACAAGACAAAGCAGCATCAAACCCCACCAAAAGATCACTATCATTGCATACGAGGCTGAGACGACCACAAAAATCACTCTGAAATTTTTTCTTACCAGGACCTATAATCTCATTTGTCATGTAGTAAAGCGAATTAAGTTCATGTGTACCTTGTCCACATAGTCAAGAACAGTTCTTGAACCCCCAGTGTAACTTAAACTGGGATAGCTTTGAAAGACACCTCCATGATGCACCACGACAGTAAGGGAAGTAGAATCCGGGTCTGTGGGCCAAGAAACATCAAATTATTGAACATATAAACATATATATGAGGGACAAGGCCCGCATTTTCTTAAAAAAATAAACAAATATATGTTTCAGGGACTACATTTTGTTGAAAAGATAATCAAATACACTATTTTCAAGGACCACATTTTGTTGAAAAGATACTCAAATACACTATTTCACAAGTAGACAAAAAGTAAACAAATTAAAAACTCACGATATAATGGAGGTGGCAAACCCGAGTGCTTCTTATCTCTTTTCATCACCATTTTTAATTTCTGATAGAAGGGGTTGGGAAGATATCGCCCTTCGATATTTTGTGAAAGGAAATTGGGCGATTCAGTATTGATTTTTGCATGTAAGAATTAGGGCGATTGTGAAGAACAGTTCTTGTCGATTATAGGGTTTGTCTGCTTTGGGAATTTTCCCGCAATTTCATCCCGCGATTTCCTTATTATTACAGGTTTTTGGTTTTTTTTTTCCAATTCTTAAATCCATGTGTAATGACACATGGATAATATGATTTTTTTTTGTTTGTAATCCGCGTGGCGACAGATCTATGGACATGTTATTCCACATCATCGCCGGTGTTTAAAGTGTAGGGCCAAATGGACGCCACGTCAGATTTGCCGGCCAAAAATGTCACCGGAACGTCGTTTTGGATGTATATTGCTAAAAAAATATAGTGTACCAAATCTAATTTTTTTTATTAAAGGACGAAAGTGCAACTCACCAATAATTAGTGGACTAATGGTGTAATTTTTCCTTTAATATTTATTATTCTTGATTGATATTTTTTTCTGGTAATTTACCCGATATTTTCGCTACAACTTCCATACAATTCGGTATTACTGTAAATTCACTATTTTGTATTTATTTATACCAGACTAATGATCAGTATATGGTATTACCTCCGGTATTTAAATCACGGATATGATGCACTAGCGGTCAATCTGTAAGCGGATCGGTCAAATTTGAAGTGACCTGATTGACCCGGACATCCATCCGGCTAATCTAGGTATACATATTTAAATACTTCTAAATGAGATTAGCATCTAGTTTCGTTTAAGATCTCTAATCACGATGAATCAAAACCAGAAGTAATAAAACCACACAATATACGATTTTATTTATCACGACACAACCTGAAGTTCACAAAAAGCACAACAATACATCAAGACTTACGAGCACCACTTTTGACGACAAAGAGATCTTATCACATTATATGATACAAGACTCAAAGAGATAGATGTATATATAAATAACTCTAGAGTAGAGTACAAGTTAAGGATGCAAACTACACAAACCACCATATATAGTATAATATATTTAAATCAAAACGTACTAGACATATATAAGAGATCGCGTTCTCTCTCTCTCTCTCTCTCTCTCTCTCTCTCTCAGCATGTGAACTTGTGGCTAGCGCATTTGTTATATGCACCGTGCACATACTTTAGTAGATCAGATGGGATTTGGCGAAGGAGATTGCAAAGGTAAATATTAGAGTATATGTATATAGGTTTATTTGTATTTTATGTTTTAGATTAAATGTATATAAGTTTACTTGTACTTTGTGTTATAAAACCTGTACCATCATTTTACCTTTTTATATTAGGATTAGTCATCCCATATATAAGGGCAACTAACCCTAATTGTACATTACTTTTCATTTTGCCGTTTTCTCTGATAATGAAGCTTTCCTCATTTCCCTTTTCATCTCTTTCTCTCTGAGTTTATCTAAAGCTTAACATGGTATCAATCGCTCATATTTTTCCGATCCTTTACTGATTTTCGTTGCATCTCACCTTTTCTTGTCCAGATTAATCGATTCCTTTTGAATTTTTTTTTTTTTGGAATTTTTCTTATCGGTGCCTCATATTTTACCGATCTATTCTGATATATTTTGGATCTTCTCAATCGCCGCTGTTCTATCAATCATTTCCACCGATTACGACCAGATCAAGGCTCTATTGTGCTCATTCTGCACAACTTCACTGGATTCACATCAGATCCGTCTCCGATTTTAGATCCGATTTCGTTGATTTGCCGCAGATCCGTTTCAGATCTATCACTGTTTACCGTCAACTATGCCGAATATTACTGACGATCCTACATCCCCGTAGTTCCTCCATGCGAGCGATAATCCGGGTGCTTTAATCATCGCTGAACCCTTCACAGGCGACAACTATGTTTCATGGTCTCGTTCGGTTTCCATGGCCCTCTGTGTGAAGAACAAATTAGGTTTCGTCGATGGTATAATTTCTGCTCCTATTCCTTCTGAAAATCCATCTGATTCTCTTGCTTGGATACGTGCAAACAAATTGATTTTGTCATGGCTTTTGAACTCTGTTACTAAAGAAATTCGTCAATCTCTGTTGTTTTTCTCTATTGCTAAAGATGTATGGGATGAAATCAAATCCAGATATGAATTATCTAGTGGCCCTAGGGTTTTCCAGCTTGAAAAATCCTTAAGTTCTATGGATCAGGGTTCTATGTCTGTCACCCAACACTATAATTCTTTCAAAACCTTATGGGATGAGTATGTTACATATAGACCTGTTTTTCGTTGCAACTGTGGTGCTTTAAACTCTTGTACTTGTCATATCCTTGATGCAATGATCACAGCACAACAAGATGATTCTGTTATGAAATTCCTCATTGGTTTGAATGATACTTATTCATCTCTTAGAAGTCATTTTTTGATGTCTTTACCATTACCTTCTCTTTCAAAAGTATATTCTCTTCTCCTTCAAGAGGAAAGTCAGAGGTCCTTACACATTTCAAGTAAAACCATTGATCCTGTTGCTATGCTTGCTAAGGCACCTCCATTTCAAAATAAGTATACCAAACCACAGTTTTCAAAAGACAAACCCAAACAAAAATGTTCTCATTGTGGCTACACTAATCATTCAGTTGAGAACTGTTACCAACTCATTGGTTATCCTTCCCATTGAAGAGGTCCAAAAGGTCTTAGGAAACACCCTGACCATGTCTCTGCTAACTCTGTTGTTAGTAATTCCATTACATCTGATGCTTCTACAACTGACAACTTGTTTCATGAATTTCTTGAGTTCAAAAAGTCTTATGATAGCAAATAGGGAGTTGGACTACCTAATCCTGCTCCTATGGTTGATACAGCTCATGTGAATCCTGATCAGTCAGGTATACTTGCTAACTCTGTTTCTACTAATAATGCTAACAAGTCTATTTGGATTCTTGATACTGGTGCATCTGATCATATGAAATGTGACATTTCTCTATTCACTTCTCCACCTACTTCTGTTTCTATTCCTATTAATCTCCCTAATGGACAAAAATCTTGTGCATGCCATGTGGGCCAGATAAATCTGGGACTTAAGCTTGTGCTACACAATGCCTTATTTGTTTCCTCTTTCACTTTTAACTTAATTTCTGTTTCAAAGCTAACATCTACTAACAATTGTATGGTCAATTTCATGTCTTTTCACTGTATTTTGCAGGACATAACATCCAAAAGGATGATTGGTTATGCTGAAGCTAGAAATGGCTTATATTTTTTAAATTTACATAGTTCATCTCATGTTCCTTCATGTAATAGCAGTACCTCTAATGATGTATCTACTTCTGAAATGTGGCATAACAGACTTGGACATCTCTCTTATCATAAGCTGCATTCATTACAGTTTTCAGACAACTCTTGTAAAGATCTTGCATCTAAGCCTTGTGATGTATGCCATTTCTCTAGGCAAAAGAAATTGCCCTTTACTGTCAGCAATACCATTGCTTCTCATGTCTTTGAATTGATACATTGTGATATATGGGGTCCTTTCTCTATTACATCTCATTCTGGCTTCAAATACTTTCTTACAATAGTAGATGATTTTAGTAGAACAACTTGGATTTATCCCTTGCACTCTAAAGCTGATACTAAAAGTCATCTGCTGCATTTTCATAATTTTGTCAAAACTCAGTTCAATGCATCTAGCAATACTATAAGAACAGACAATGGCACAAAATTTTTCATGCATGATTTCTTTACATCTTTAGGTATTCAACATCAAACTTCTTGTGTTGAAACCCCTTAACAAAATGGCAGGGTTGAAAGGAAACATCAACATCTTTTAAATGTGGCTAGAGCTTTATTATTTCATGCACATTTGCCTCTTGAGTTTTGGATTGATTGCATTCTAGCTGCTGCACATATCATAAACAGAATACCCTCAACCATTTTACAAAACACGTCTCCTTTTGAAATACTTTACAACAAAACTCCTACTTATGATCATTTGAAAGTTATTGGATGTTTATGTTAAGCTTCAACCATTTATTCTCATAGAACAAAATTTGAAACTAGAGCATCAAAGTGCATTCTTCTTGGTTATCCACTTGGTTGTGAAGGTTATAGACTTTACAACTTGGAGACCAAGAAAATATTGATTTCCAGGAATGTGTTTTTTTATGAGACTGTGTTCCCTTTCCAAAATACCAATATCACTTCTCAGAACTCTCTATTTCCTGCCCCACCTAACTTCATATATGATCATCCTATTTCTGACAATAACAATCATATCACAGAAATTACAGACCTCCCTGACTTACATTCAGATAACTTTGACTCTCCGATTACCACAGAAATTACAAACCCTCTCCCAACTTCCCAGACTCAACCTTCTATCCTTACGCCACAATCCAATTCACCTACCTTATCACCCTCTCAAATAAAAAAACCACCTTCTTATTTGACCATATACAATCACTTTCTCCCACCTCTTCAAACTACACTTCCACTTCCTCACAGTCTGACACACCTGGAACATCACTTTACCCCATTTCATCATTTCTTTCAACTGAAAGGCTCAATGCAAAACACAAATGTTTTACTGCATCCATTTCTTCAAATACTGAACCCAAGAATTACAAACAAGCTTCAAAAGACTCTCTATGGGTTGATGCTATGAATAAAGAAATTGAAGCTCTTGAGAAAACTAAAACCTGGGTTCTAACAACTCTTCCACCTAACAAAAATTGCATTGGCTGTAAATGGGTGTTCAGAATCAAATATAATTCTGATGGTACTATAGGCAGATACAAAGCCAGACTTGTGGGCAAAGGCTACACACAAGAAGAAGGTTTGGATTACTTTGACACCTTTTCTCCAGTTGCTAAAATAACTACTGTTAGAACATTACTTGCCATTACTTCTATTAAAAATTGGCACCTTCATCAACTTGATGTCAACAATGCATTCTTGCATGGTGACTTAGATGAAGAAATATATATGTCCCCTGCCCATGGTTATCAGACCACAAATGTTTCTCAAGTTTGCAAACTGACAAAAAGCCTGTATGGCCTTAAACAGGCTTCTAGGCAGTGGTTTCATAAACTCACTCAATGCCTTTTAAACTTTGGTTAGACTCCATCTTCTGCTGACTGCTCCTTATTCATTAAATCTAAACTTGATTCCTTTACTGCATTGTTAGTCTATGTGGATGATATTATTCTTGCAGGTGATGACATGACTGAGATCAACAAGGTAAAGTCACATTTAGACACCTGTTTCACCATTAAGGACTTAGGCAGTTTAAAGTATATCTTAGGCATAGAGGTTGCACAGTCAGAAAAGGGAATCAATATATGCCAATGAAAATATGCCCTTGACATATTAGAGATACTGGTTTTTTAGGCTCTAAACCAGCTAATTCACCCATGGATTCAAACTTGAAACTTACAGCTACTTGCACTAATAATGATGAATACATTGATGCAACTTCTTATAGGAAATTAATTGGGAGGCTCCTTTATTTAACTATAACCAGACCAGATCTGTCTTTCAGCCTACAGGCCCTCAGTCAATTTTTGAGTAAACCAACTCAACAACATTTAACTGCAGCTCACAGAGTACTCAGGTACATCAAAAACACTGCAGGCCAAGGTATATTCTATCCCAGAAATTCTACTTTGAATTTAGTTGGTTTCTCTGATAGTGATTGGGCTGGATGCAGTGATACTAGAAAGAGTATAACTAGTTATGCCTTTTTCATTGGTTCCTCTTTAATTTCCTGGAAGTCTAAAAAGCAAGCAACTATGAGTAGATCTTCAGCAGAAGCTAAGTATAGAGCCTTAGCAATTGCTACTTGTGAATCCCAATGGTTACTATATCTCTTGAATGATTTAACTATTACTCATTCTGCCCCTGTTGCTCTTTTTTCAGATAGTAAATCAGCTGTTGCCATTGCCAAAAATCCCATCCAACATGAAAGGACAAAACACATTGAAATTGACTGCCACTTGACAAGAGAAAAGCTAACCAAAGGTGTTGTCACCCTACAACATGTTTCTTCTCAAGATCAAATTGCAGACTTGCTCACCAAGCTTCTGGGAGTTCAAGTATTTCAACAAAATTTGTCCAAGATGAACATGTTAAATATACATGTTCCTCTTGCGGGGGGTATTAGAATATATGTATATAGGTTTATTTGTATTTTATGTTTTAGATTAAATGTATATAGGTTTACTTGTACTTTGTGTTATAAAACTTGTACCATCATTTTACCTTTTTATATTAGGATTAGTCAACCCATATATAAGGGCAACTAACCCTAATTGTACATTACTTTTCATTATGCCGTTTTCTCTGATAATGAAGCTTTCCTCATTTCCCTTTTCATCTCTCTCTGAGGTTATCTAAAGCTTAACAGTAAGTGGTGTTACAATTTCTAATTTTTTCACATCAATTGCCGGGTAGCGTAGAATTTTGGAGTGCTTTTGTGTGAGAGGTCATGAAGGACGGGTTCTTCCGTGGACATGATGAGTTACTCGCCAATAAACACTACAAGAAAAACCACACAAGTAGTCACTGCAAGCCATGCTGGTTTGGAGGATTTCATTTTTTTTTTTTTGTTTTTTGTTTTTTTTTTATTTTTTTTTTTGGTTTTGGTTTTTTGCTGAATTGTGAGTAGTAAATAAATCTGATCGTTAATTAATTTATAGAGGGGCGCAGGAAGGGCATAAGTGTAAATTTAAGGAGAATATTGTGAGGAATGAGGAAGGAGGATTTGGAATGAGTGCATGTAGGTAGTAGGCGAAGAAAAAAATTCTAGTGACTTGGGAAATTAAGGAGGATGTTGAAGCTTGCGTGTCATGATAAAAGGAGGGCTTGGTGAGAAGAAGATTTAGAATGGATTCCATGTCCGACGTGGGTGAGTATGAGTCTGTACGATTCAGAGATTAAGAAATCTCTGGAATCGTATAATGCTCGATACGGTACCAACATTCACCTTGTTTTGCATTTTTTTTTTTGGTATGATTTGGTTTGGTATTCGGAAATATCGTACGGTTCGATTCGGAGCTATAGAGATTTTTTAATAATTTTTGTAATTTGTTTTTTCGAATGACTATAAAAAATTTCATTTAATTTTTGATATAGATATATTAATCCAACATTCACCAATACTTTACCGTACTATACCAAAAAGAAGTACGATTTAAATTTTCATACCATTTCAATTATGGAATAAGACCAAGAAAATTATTAACAAATATATATAAATACATTTCGCAAATAATTATACATCAAACATTACTATGTAAGCCATCATCATGGATCTTGAATAAATAACTTGATGTATACGAAATACTTAATTGATGCGGAAGACAACATAATTATGATCTTGATCTTGATGATCTCAAGTGGCTTGATCGATTCTTCGATCTAAATCAGCTTCTCCCTCTTAACCGATTCCTTACGTAGCAGAAAATTGATTGGATAACAACTGCATGCCCTAATTGGAGGAGAGAGGACTAATTTATATAGAAGTGACTTTAGATCTGGTACGTCCATCAAATATCCAGATTAATGGCTTAGTTTTGTTTGACCATTAAATAAAGGTCTAGCCCAATAGGATAATTAATTGTGAGCACAATATTTTCAGGCCACATATTCTTACATTCTCCCACTTGGTCCAAAAGTCCTTAATATATAATGGTATAATATTAGTTGCGCATAAACAAATCTCATTATCCCATACATCATAATAAACTACGACATGGTAAACCATATAGTGAGAGTTATGGCGGTTGTACACTATTGATTCGCATACTTCCTTCAATATACTACTACCCTTACAACTCAACACATCAAGTTTCATAATTATGTATAAATATCATAATGTCCACTTAATTGTCATGAAGACATTCATTTCTTGTTCTAAACATAATGTATACAAAATCATAATGAACAAGAAATTTGATAATAGTCAAAAACATAATATCAATGAGCTCAAGAGTGTGTCGTAACATCATCATAATCAATCATCAATACAACCAAGACCCATTCTATGTACATGTTCTTTAAATGTCTTTGGTTGTAAACATTTAGTTAAGGGATCCGCAATCATAAGGTCCATTCGAATATGTTTGATGCACACTCTTTGTTTCTGAACTTCCTCCTTAATGGAAAAATACTTTAATTCCATGTGTTTTGCACCCTTGATTGTCGTTCTTGGAGAAGAAAACTACTGCGGAATTATCACAATACATTTTCAGCGGCTTGGTAATGGTGTCGACAACCCCAAGTCCCGAAATAAAGTTCCGCAGCCATAATGCGTGAATTGTAGCCTCATAACAAGCTACAATTTCAGGCTGCGATGACAAATTGTTTGACACTTTTCCATGAAATCGCTCCTTGGACGAGGAGAAACACATAGCCAAACATTGACTTGCGGCTGTCAATGCACCCAGCAAAATCTGAATCCGAATATCCAATCACTTCAAGACGATCACACTTCCTAAACGTGAGCATATGATCATTCGTCCATTAAAGGATATAATCAATATATAAAACCAATTATAAACTTACTCCCACTGATCTTCTGGTAAGTACACCGATCAACAGTGTTTTCTTGAAA
>BKCP01004294.1:1033178-1043526 GCA_008636005.1 Striga asiatica
TGGTAAATACACCAATCAACAGTGTTTTCTTGAAAACCAAATAGATGTAATAGTATCGAAACTTAAGATACTATTGTCTAGAAGCTTGTTTAAGTCCATATATTGACTTCTTAAATTTACACACTATAAGACCCTTTTCTTCTATGGAAAAACCTTCGGGTTTGATCCATATAAACTTTCTATTCTAAGTCCCCATTAAGAAAGGCCGTTTTATATCCATTTGATGTAACTCTAAATCATACTGAGCTACTAAAGCATAGTAATCCTTAAAGAATATTTCTTAGAAACATGTGAAAAAGTCTCCTTATAATCAATGCAATATTTCTGAGTATAACCCTAGGAAACAAGTCTAGCTTTATGTCGTTCGATATTGCCACTCGAGTCGCGTTTGGTCTTAAAGACCCATTTACACGCAACTCGTTTTGAACCTTCTGGAAATTCTACTAGATCCTAAACATTAATTTTTAGCCATAGAGTTTAACTCTTCTTTCATAGCATCAATCCATTTATGAAACTCGTCATTATTAATGGCTTGTGAAAACGAAACATGACCTTCATCAATGCTAGTATCAAAATCCAACTCTTGCAAATAAACCACATAGTCATCCGAAATAGTAGATCTTCTCACCCTTCTAGGTTTTCTTATTGCTATTCCACGTAGTTCATTTATGTTAATTGGTGGTAAGTTAGTCTCTTCATGGGGTACTACTTCATCCAAATTTTGTCCACCATTATTTTGTTCTTGTGGTTGTGGAACAATATTTAGAACAACTATGGATATTGGAACATTAATTGGTAATGGAACATCAACCCTTATTTCATTAATTTCCACAGTCTCTTTAGCACTCCCACTAACTTCACCATTTTCAATAAATCTAGCTTTGCTCGTTTCAACGATTCTACAACTATGATTAGAGCAGTAAAACATATACCCTTTGGACTTCTCTGGGTAACTAATAAAGTAATCGCTTACAATTTGAGAATCTAATTTCTTTTCATGTGGGTTGTATATTCGTGCTTCTGCCGGACAACCCCAAACATGCAGGTGTGCCAAACTAGGTTTCCTTCTAGTCCATAACTCAAAAGGAGTTTCATGAACTGCCTTACTAGGAATCCTATTTAGCAGATACACGACAGTCTTAAGTGCATACATCAACACAGATTTGGGTAATGATGTATTACATATCATACTCCTAACCATATCAAGTAATGTTCTATTTTGCCTTTCCGCTACACCGTTTGTTGAGGTGTGCTTGGGCATAGTATACTGTGCACATATGCCATGTCTTTCGAGGAACTTAGCAAACAGACTGAGATTTTGTCCCGATTCATCATACTTTCCATAGTATTCACCACCTCTATCAGACCTTACTATTTTCACTTTTCTGTCTAACTGCCTTTCAACTTCATTAATGAAAACCTCAAGTGCATTTGCAGCTTGAGATTTTTTCCTTGAGAAAATAGACATACCCATAACGTGAAAAATCGCCTATAAAGGTAATGAAGTATCTTTCTCCATTAAACGATGGAGCATCAAAGGGTCCACATATATCAGTGTGTATAATTTCAAGAAGCTGACTACTTCTTGTGGCTCCTTTCTTGTTATGTTTGGTTTGCTTTCCAGATGCCAGTTACTGTCATCAAGGGGAATCTGTCATGATAACCCCTTTTTAAATTGCAAAAGACGTCACCTTTTCCCTAAAATACATTAATCAGGAGTTGACCTTTCGAGAACCCACTCATAAAATTAGATGCCAGTTACCGTCATCAAGGGGAATCTGTCATGATAACCCCTTTTTAAATTGCAAAAGACGTCACCTTTTCCCTAAAATACATTAATCAGGAGTTGACCTTTCGAGAACCCACTCATAAAATTCCATGCCGACTCTGTAATCCTTTTTCTCTTATACTCAACGAAAAAAAACCCAAAATAACTTTCTACAACCAGTCGAAGTACCTTGTCTAGCTCTAGGAACCCAGGGGCCTTATGTTGATACTCAAAATTTATCGGCCCGATCTAAACCCGCTAAAGCAGTTATGATACAACCAATAGGACGTCATCCTCAAAGTCGAGATATTAAGAAGCACCTTAATCAAGACGAATGACGTTGACCACAAGACATCTCCCTCGTACAAGTCGATCTCATTCCAAGCTATGGGGTAATCACGTTGATATCTTCCAAAGTCCAGCTTCCTCATTGTCGATCTCAGCACTATACTAATGTGAAAGGAGTTGCCACTTAAATCCTGTACCCATCGCTCAAAAGGATAAGCAACTTACCCAAGTACGGCAAGTTGCTAGCATGTTTTTAGGACACGTGTCGATATGCATGCCGCTAGGCTCTCAGAAGCTTCCAAACATCCCAGACATATTATAAAGACCTGTTTTTTTTATAAATAGAAGGGTCCGTAGGCTTCAAATGCCATCAATTTCTACATCGTGTTCCAATCCAATTACCACTCTATACTAATTAAGCTTTCACTTATCTTTCTTGTTCCTCATGTTCTTCCCAGCCTTTGAAAGGTTCTTATATACACGAGGCCCGAGAACGGTCCAATCCATAAATAAAATCGTTGGTACAACCATCCTAATTCATCGACAATACAGAGTATATTTTCTTCAATACCTTTATTATTTTCATGCTAAAATCCATCAAAACACTAAATCATAATCTAGTTAACACAACATCGCTTTGGTGGCCCCGTCAACGAAAACACACATCGACATGTGCCTTGACTGTGTTTGTTTCGATTGATTTTTTTTTTTTCAAATTTCTGAGTCATTTCCTTGATATTCACAATGCTACAAACACCAAATATAATAATCAAAATTTAACAAAATGCATGCACAAGTATACCATTTGTAAGTAATTTATGCAATTATTATTGTACAGTATGTAGCAAACAAGCTTTGACTCTTCGAATGCTTAATTACCTCGTTGATCAACCAAGTCAAGCCATACCCATAAATTTCGCCCCAATTGATTCTTGATTAGTGTGGGATTAATCAGCCTAATTTAAAATAATACTAACTAGCTAGGGCATTGACAAAGAGTAACTAAATATAAGAATCACATATTCGAAAAGTACACTCCTACTGACCAANCGTTTATATGAATTACTGCTTTTTTTTTTTTTATTTATTTATTTATCTCCCTTATTAATTATTTTGACCATTCCACTTTACATTGCTAAATTTTGACTCTTGACGCACTGTAAAGCACACAATTTCCACGCACGCGACACTTTATAATGTGTCGCCCCCTTTCTCTGATTAGTGATAAGAAGCTCGTGGATTATTATTGCTTTTATATTCAAAGATTTACCTAAATAAGGAAAAAAAGAAAAGTCCACTGGTTTTCTTTATTGTGCTTTGATGGTGAGGCAATGGAACGGTGCAGATAGCTGGGGTGGACGGGCTCCGGCAGCTGGCACGGCCTTGGCGGCGTGGGCCGGGGCTCTGGTGGGCCTTTTACTGATTGTGGCCCTAATTTTCTCTTGTGCCGGCGGTGGGTCCCACGACAAGGCTGTAGCAGATTCCCATGCCAATACGAATGGCGGCACGGGGTGTGGGGCCGCCTGTGGCTCGGCCTGCGGGGGCTGAGCGACACCTCGTATATGTTTCATCTCATGGCTAGGTGTCTTGTATTAATTCCTAGATTTCTTTTTTTAATTTTTTTTCCCTTTTTTTCCTTTTAGGACATGGTTTTGTCATAATAGAGTTCTACCACTTTATGTAATTGATATTTTCATGGCACGGTCTTACTCCCGTATTACAAGTATATATGTTTTGATGGAATTAACTTTATAGGAAAACCATTTTATTCTATGAGCATTCATATCGAATAATCGAGAAAGAAATTGAGTAGCGGAAGTGTACCTGATTGATTCGTCTTGATTGATTGGAATCGAATTCGAATTTAGCTTGGGATTTTAAGATCTTCTAAAAGGCCGTGAACCGTATTCTCGATCTTCTTCTGACGTAATGAAAGATAATTGATGGAGAGAGGGACAGACTGACAGTTTCTCTTCTTATATATTAACGATGTATTTAAAAACACCCCACTTGAATTGAAGTCAGGAATTCAAGGGCGATTAAATTCTCTCATGTGAGAGGGCGATTTCCTAATTTAGGGTTTCCATTCGCTTCTGTAAGGGTCGATTCCATTGGTTAGGGGCTCTTTACCAATTTGGGGGTTTCTTGAAAAGGTGTCGGGAATATAATCAGTATGGCTTCTAGTTCGCGAGATGAAGGGCAAGGTGCGGAGGAGAAAATGACGCAGAAAATGAAACAGTTTTCGCTATCAGGGAAAGAAACGGGGGTAAGTGATATTGAGAACAATGACATTAAGGTGAGTGCGGAAGAATGTAGCAGGAGCCTGTTGGGGAAAGTGATTGGCAACAGAAGAGCGCCGTTGTTTGGACTGCGGAGAGCAATGACATCTATATGGAAAATCCAACAATCTATGGAGGTAAGAGAACTTAGGCCTAATTTCTTCCAATTTATTTTCGAAAACCGGGAAGATATGCAGAAGGTTCTGTCAGGGACGAATTGGGTGTTTGAAAATCAATATTTAATTCTTCGGGAATGGAGAAAGGGATTATTGGGAGAAGATGAATGTTTCCAGGAGTTAAATGTCTGGGTCCAAGTTCATAACGTTCCTTTAGACTGGGTGAGTGCAGAGGTGGGATTGAAAGTGGGCCGAGTGTTTAAAAGTGTAGAGAATGTAGTGATTCCTTTTGTAGGAGGAAATGGTGGCAGGGTTATTTGGCTTCTAGTGAAACTGGACATCTCCGAATCTCTACCTAGGTGTACTTCCATTAGACTAGGAGATGAAGTTACTATGGTCACTTTTAAGTACGAGAAGCTGGTAAACCTTTGTTATTATTGTGGGAAGATAGGTCATCTGGATAAAGATTGTGCCATTAGAATTAAAGACATCAAGGAGGGGGGATTGAAGGGAGCTCAGTTTGGGGAATGGATGAAGACTGCTGAGATTAGAGGGGGTGGCGTCTCAAGTAACCAGGGGAGGTCTACTGAAAAAGACCAAGAAGGGGAGTCTGACATCCCTATTACACAGGCATCATTGGAGGAATCAGTGCTGAGAATTACTCCCAAGATAGGCACATTCTTGACTAATGTACTGAAGGTTGGGCCTAATACTCAAAGCAAGCCTAGTTTGGTAGATTCATCATCTCCTCAGAAGGATCTACTCAATAATAGCCAACCAAGTACAATAAGGCTGTGAGTGAAGATAGACAGGGTACAAGCCCAGCTCCAGAGATCAAAGAAACACATATCACTGCAGTGGAGATGGAGACTGAAAAAGAGGGGGAGTCTAACACCAATCCAAATAAAATGAAGGATCCCCCCAAAACCTGGAAAAGACTGTCTACCATAGAAGGGAGATTACAGAGGAAACCAGTGGCCTCTAAGGAGGTGAGCTGTCGGACTAACAAGAGAGGAAGGAATCTGGTTGTGTTACATGCAATTGAGGAGGGAGAGGAGATGAGAGGGCCAGTGAATGTGAAGAAGATGAAGAAAGTTTCTAAAGTAATGGAGGTGGAGAAGGCCAGCCTAAAATGGCCCCACAGTGAACCATGATAGCTCTGGTGTGGAACTGTGGAGGTCTGGGTGGACCCTCTACAGTTTCCCAAATCAAGGAGTCAATGAGGACCCATCACCCCCATTTTGTGTTTATCTCAGAATCTAAGAACACTAATGGTTTTGTTACTTCAGTATGCAAAAATCTTGGCTTTGGGAGAAGACATCATATAGTGGAACCAGTAGGATTAAGTGGAGGATTACTTTTGGGATGGAGCAATGAAGTGGAGATCAATCAGATACTCAGTTTTCCCTATTGTATAGAAGTGGAGTTTACTCTGAACTTTAATGATCAGTCCAGCAAGATTTCATTTATTTATTTGAGTATAGACAAGAGAATAAGGGAACAACAATGGAGGGAGTTAGAAAGCAGAAGGAATGGATGGGGGAGTACCTGGTGTATAGTGGGAGATTGGAATTATGTGGCAAGTGTTGATGAGAAAAAGGGGGGTATAGTGAGATATTTGGCCAGTATGCAAGGGTTTCAAGAGTTTATAGCCAATATGCAGATGGAAGAGGTTAAAAAGAAAGGTTACCCCTATACATGGGGTAATAATAGAGAAGGGGAAAGCTTTGTAGAAGAAGTCTTAGATAAGGCATTTGTATCTCTGGGGTGGCTGCAACAATACCCTAATACTCAAACTACATCTGTGATCAAGACTTCTTCAGACCATTGTCAACTGATTCTGGAAGCAGAACCAAGTGGAGTTAGGGTGAAGAGGAGGTTTCAATTTGATCGAAGATGGCTTCTAAGGCAAGGTATCCAGGAGGTTGTGGAGGAAGCTTGGGTAGGTACTCAAGTAGGAACCCCTTTGTTCAATGTGAAGGAGAAAATTAAAAAGACAAGGGTAGCATTATTGAAATGAAGCCAGAACTTTAGAATTGAACACTCCAGTACAATTCAGAGACTAACACTGAGAATGGAAGAGATGAGGATGGAAGGAGGCAATAGGAATTGGATGGAATGGGACAAGTTACAGAGAGAAATGAATGCTGCTAACCAATCAGAAGAGATATATTGGCAGCAAAAGGCAAGAACACAGTGGCTCAAGGAGGGGGACCAAACTACAAAGTTTTTTCATGCATATGTGATGCAACGGAGGAAACAAAATGCTCTTTTTAGATTGGTGAATGAGCGAAATGAAGCATTGGAGGCACCTGAAACCATTGAACAACATGTTGCTGAGTACTATGAAGAATTGTTTACCTCAAAAGGGTTAAGAGGAGGAGAAGAATTGCTGCATAACCTACCAACTACCATTACAGAGTCCATGAATGAGGATTTGCTGGCTCATGTGGAAGAAGATGATATTAAGAGTGCTCTGTTCTCAATGAATCCCAAGGCTCCAGGACATGATGGTATGTCTACCCTTTTCTTTCAACATTTTTGGCCTTGTATTAAAGATGAACTCTGTTTGGCTATGGGTAGTTTTTTCTTGTCTGGGAGAATGTTGCCTTTTTGGAATCACACTCTGATCACATTGGTTCTTAAAATTACTAATCCAACTGCTCTGAGACAGTTCAGACCAATAAGTTTATGTGCTGTGGTGTATAAGATTGTCTCTAAAATATTAGCACAGAGGTTGAGGAACAGCTTAAGACATTGTGTAAGTGAGACCCAATCAGCCTTTTTGCCTGGTAGATTACTGAGTGACAATGTGGTGATAGCACAGGAGGGAATACATTTCTTGAATAGACACAGGACAGACAAACACAACTATATGGCAGTTAAGCTGGATATGATGAAAGCATATGATAGGATTGAATGGAGGTGCCTGAGGTTAACCCTGCTCAAAATGGGGTTTGGTACACAATTTGTTCAGTGGGTTATGGAGTGTGTTACATTTGTGTCCTTTGCCTTTATTCTGAATGGGAAGGTGAGTGGGTATGTCTCAGCATCTAGGGGATTAAGACAGGGAGACCCACTGTCTCTCTATCTGTTCATACTTGTTTCAGAACTACTGTCTGCACTGATTTCAACAGAAGAACAGAGGGGCAGATTTAGAGGGCTATCTGTTGCTAGAGGTGCTCCAGTTCTAACTCACTTATTATTTGCTGACGACTCCATTATTTTTTGCAAGGCAGATGCATATCAGGCTCAAGGATTAATGTCATTATTGGCCAAGTATCAACAGTTCTCAGGGCAGAGAATAAATCTACAAAAGTCCTCAGTGTTTTTTGGCAGAAATACCTCAGTGGAAAGGCAGAGAGAGATCTGCAATATTCTGGAAGGGATTTGATATAGCCACATAAGGATAACCAAGTCCAGAAACTCCCTACTCGACCGGTGAACCACTCGAACAGCTCTCATGTCGACATGACTCTGTCGACATTCTCACATCGACTTCCCTAAAGTCGATTCTACTAAGAGCAACCGAGAAGGAGCAGAAATTGGTCTAGTCGACTTCCCTAAAGTCGACCTTAGTCTATCGACTTTCACTAGTCGACATCAATTGGAGAAGAACATCAAGAGCGTAACTCCCAAGCATCTAGATACCCTAGGTCGACTTCGTCTAGTCAACTCAAAGATGACGACTCTCTGAAGACGACTTCACCGCAGAGGGTTAAACCAAGTGTAGCCTCCGAAGCCGCACATATTCATAAGTCGACCTCTTAGCCCTCGAGGTCGACTCTATACATCTCGAGGGTTAAAGCAGTAAGGACGATTCACCACACTTATAACATATCCGAAACCCTATACGGTACAAAGGATAAGAAGGAATCCTGAGATGACTCAGCAGCAAAGGGAAACGAATCGACCAGGGCATTTTGGACCTTCTAGGTCCACCGACTTGGGCATTCTGGGTACTTCAGGTAAATATTCACTCCTATATAAAGGTGGTGAGGTAACCCTAAACCCTAACTCTCATTCATTCCCACTCTTCCCCATAGCTGCTGCGCAGCCTCTCTTCATCACTCTCATACTGACTTGAGCGTCGGAGGCTCTACGCCGAAAACACCTCCGGTGTTGAGTTTTTGTAGGTATCTCACGGTCCAGCAACGATTCGAAGGCGGTTCAAGCAGATCTGAGCTCACATCCACCGGTTTACTCCAGAATCTGGAAGTAGACTCATCAGGATCCAACCTCAAAGATCTACCAGATATCTGGGAATGCCTCTGAGGATAGGGCAATTCAAGAAGGAGATATTTGGATATGTAGTGGAAGCAGTCAAGAACAGAATGGTGAGCTGGAAATCAAAATTCCTATCTACTGAGGGTAAGAAAATACTGATAAATTCTGGATTGAGTGCTTTATCAATTTTTGTCATGAGCTGCTTTAGACTTCCTGAGGGCATATGCAAAGATGTGGCTAGGATATTTGCACAATTTTGGTGGAGTAAAGGCACTGAGCAGGTCCCTGGAATCCACTGGAGGAAATGGACTTTACTTTCAACTGCAAAAAAACATAGAGGATTGGGGTTTAAAGATGTCAGATTGGTTAATGATGCTTTGCTTGTCAAACAACTATGGAGGGTGGTGTCCCAACCACAGCTGCTCATGAGCAGAATTATTAAGAGCATGTATTTCCCTCACTCATCCATTTTTGATGTTGATACTAAGAAAAACTCTTCTTGGCTCTGGAGATCATGGTGGAAGGTTAGGTGGTTACTCCACAAGGGACTGCAGGTGGAAGTGAGGAGTGGTGGATCAGTAAGGGTGCAAGATCATAATTGGGTGCCTGAGTTGGAGTGCAGAGGACCTAAATTGAAACAGCCTGGGAATGATAAGGAGTTTTAGGTTCAGGACCTCATTTATGAGGGGAGTGGACAATGGAATGTTCAGAAGGTTCAGGAGTTATTTGAAGAAGATAATGGGGAGGCAGTGCTCAGAATCAATACCCTAAATCCTGATTGTGATGATAAATGGAGCTGGAAATTGAATAGGACCTAGAAGTTCACAGTGGCTTCATCTTATGCTTATCTGAGTACGAAAAAGCTGTTGGAGTCTGATGTGCCTGAGGGTAGCTCAACAGGTGAAAGAAATCAGAAGGTGAGAATGAGACGTTGGAGTCTGAGAGTGAAAGGAAAAACAAAACATTTCATCTGGAAATGTTTTTAAGGAATTCTACCAGTCAATGTGAAGGTGAGGGACAATGTCATGGTTGATGCTATATGTTCTGGTTGTGGAAAGGAACCTGAAACTATTGAGCATGTGTTTTTAAAGTGTGATAGAGCAAGAAGAGTGTGGCAACATGCACCTGTCAGTTGGGATGGGCTGGAAAGGGATACTGGAAAATTTGAAGATTGGTGGGGACTGATTTGTAGTATTGAGGGGCCTGAGGTAGCTGAAGCCAGGATTGAGCTTACAACGTATATATTATGGTGGCTTTGAAAATCTCGGAACCTTTGGTTGTTTGAGAAGAAATGGTGGCCAGAGGCAGGCATAATGAAAGCAGCCATGGGGGAATGGCAAGAAGCTGAAATGGCAGGTAAAGTCCACAGAAGAGGAGTTCACAGTAGCTAAACTAGGTCTGCTTACATTAAGTAATACAGTGGTGTAGTGTCTGTGTAATTTTCTTTTTTGTTTATATGTTATGGTCTTTGAGTATTTGAACAGTTTATATAGCACTGAAGGGGTCCAGTCTTTCAGCTGCCTTCGGTGCTCTTAGTTTTGGTTGTCTAGGCTACATCCTGTGTGTGGTGTAGTTCTCTCTGGTTTATGCCCTCGGCTTATTGGGTTTTTCTCCATTTGTATTCGGACTATGTACCTTGTTGATTGTGTTATATGAGTTCTCCTATCGTT
>BKCP01004294.1:1043547-1066509 GCA_008636005.1 Striga asiatica
ATATATATATATATATATATATATATATATGTGTGTGTGTGTGTGTATGTGTGTGTGTGTGTGTTAATGATGTATTTTTCAAAAGCTCCATTGTATTTATCGCGACTTTAATGGCTCCACCAATTAATAATTTTGACTCACATTATTTGTTAATTAGGTCACTTAAGTTTAATATTATTATTTGTTACGTCATCAAATAATAATATATCGGGTGTCCACATTTAATAATTAACAATTTAAATTAAGTTTCTTAGCCAATATTTCTGTACAATAATTTGATCACTTAATTTGGCTAAACAACATAATGACCCAATGTATCAATTACACATATTTAATCTCAAAATAGATCTAATAATCTAGCACTAGATTAAATAGGTGTCCTAATAATAAATTAAATTATACCTTATGAGCTCAAAATATGGCCATTATTACAGAACTTTAACAATTTGGTCCATTAATCACAACAATAATATAGGACTAAAGCAATTTTTGTCATATAGACACAATTAACATATCAATAATCACATATTTCACCATGATTAAATGACATAAATCAAACCGTGGACCTTGTAGCATGAGAATAACATGAATGTGATCCTCACATGTCATTTCTCATTTCGTCCAAACTTAATGAGATCGCAAAGTACTAAAACAAAATGCACAAAGTATAATGAACTATTTTTTTTTTTCTTATTAGAATAAGTATTTTTTATATCATCGAATAAAAGTGGCAAGAATGTACCATATACTCCCATTAGAGTGAAGTTTCCTTAATATGTAACACACCTATATGAGCAGTATGCTCGTGAAATACCATTGGTGTTACATAATTAGTTTGGGGATCTGCTAACATAGATTTTTTCCTTAAGTGTTTGATGGAAATATGACCACTTTGTACCCTCTTCTTCACAACTATAAACTTAATGTCAATATGTTTTCATTTGGATGAGATCTTATTATTGTTGGAGTATAGAACGACTGATTTATTGTCAGAAAGTATCTTAATAGGTCTTTCAACCTCTGAAAATTCGCAGCCTTGTAACAAAGTTCCTTAACCAGATTTCCTGGTTTGATTCCTCACGTAGTGCCCACTTACTCTTAACTCTAGAAAATACTTCGATTTTCAGTAATAATTTGAAACTTTTCAAAATAATAAGCAACTACTCAAAACCTTTTCTTTCTAAACTTTTTAAAACTTTTCTTTCTTCTCTTTCTTTCTTCCTTTTCTTTCATTTCTTAACCCAAGTCTCACACTTGGTTTCTTAGGGAACTAACATTCCAAATTCTCATAAACTTTCTCAATCAGTTTAGGACAAGTAGAGCGCTAAAAAATATAATACTTAGTCTTAAATTGAAAACATAGTCTCCAAACAAACTCCATCAAGTTCACAAAGCATGATAATAAAAAGAGTTTGTAAATAGTTTTGCGGAATAACATAACGTAAACATACATGACCACAATACCACTCCCCTCCACGTGACCACGACCAGCTGCTCCACCTAAAAATGGTAAATTGTGTGTGTGTGTGTGTGGGGGGGGGGGGGGGGGGGNTATGCCACAAGTAACTGATCATGCAACCGTCTCATAGGCGCAACATATCATAATGCAGCCGTCTCATAGGCGCAACATAAAAGTTCATGAAACATACAACAATCATAATTATCACAGTAATTATAAAGAATAAAGCATATAGACTTCCCCACTTGATACTCGGAAATGAAGAAAGTTGATGCTTCAGTGGAAACTCCAGGGCTCGACTCCTCAGAATCTACATTATTGAAGCATAACTCGGATAAATACTTTACTCAACTTGGTAAACTTAATTTACCAATTCGAAGAATTTCTTTGTTTAATGTTCTTGATTTAGATTTTTTTTTTTTAAATATTGAAACTCTCGGCTAAAGGCATTTTAAAAGCTCGGAAAATGGTTTTTGAAGCTAAAATTTGAGGTCCGGCTTAAAAAATCAGATCAAGGCTCGAAAATATTTTCAAAAACTCAAAAGTGGTTCGGGACATTAAAAATTGCTCGGGCTCGGGCTGGTCCGGTGCGGCTAGGCGTTGGCGGGGCCTGATAGCGGCTGGCACTAGTTGTCTAGGCGCGGACGCTCCCCCTCGCAACGCGACCCGGCGCTGCCCAGTGCTGCTGCTGGACTCGAGCGCCTGCATGCAAATGGGTCTTGGCTGCTTAGGCTCTGGATGTGCACGCTGACACGAGGAAACATGTGCACTGGGCTGCTGGACGGTCATGGATCTGCTAGGATGCGAGTGGTTGGACGTTGGGAAGCTGCGGGTCGCCTGGGAGTTGCGGGGATAGCCTGTGCGCACATGGGTACTGGCAGCTGCGGCGTCGCTGTTTGTAGTATTTTTGGGCATGTGGTAACCGAGCTACCCGACAAAGGAAGGCTGTTCGGAGCTTCGTTCACTACCTAGTCGTCAAAGTCACACAACCGAAAACAAGGTCCTACACATTCTACTCACTTGATGGGATTTGATTGCACGAAATTGAACTACGAATCTAAGAGCAAAGGATGAAAAATGCAAACATAGAAAGAAAAATCGAAACTTTGGTCTACCGGATTCTCCACGACTCGAGAAAAAGAAAATAAACAAAGAGAAAACATGCTAGCATAGTGATCCTAGGTAATCTAACACGAGCTTTCTACACTAAATCATCACGCCTTAAGCAAAGTCGAGATCTCTATACAAGATAGGCATATATAGATTCCTAACACAGGAAAGCAAGCAACAAAAATAAAGCAAAAACCTAGAAACGAGCATACACACATTATTCGACAATCAAACTCGAAGTAGAAGGGCCTAAGCTAGGTACCTACTCTCCTATCGCATGCTTGAACGAAAATAGTGAATAAAGCTTGAAACTTGAATAAAAATAAACTGGCCGGAAAATTGAGTCATGGACCTCCCAACAAAGCATAAAAAGAAAAGAGACAGAAGAGAGAAAATAGAGAGTATTTCCCAACTTAAAAGTTGGGAAATGAGGGTGGTTTTCAAAATTACAAAGCACAATGTCTATTTATAGCTACACCTCAAACACACACTAAAAACATGCACATTTAGTATAACACTCTCGAGGTCTCTAAAATTTTCACAAGGTCGAGAGTGTGCAAGGTTGGCAAGGCACAGAACGGGACTCGCGACGTCGCGGGAAACTCGCGCGCGGGGCGCGCTATGAACAGAACTCGCGACGTCTACGTGAAATTCGCGCACGCGAGACGCGCTGGGAATGGACTCGCGAGCTCGCTGGCGGATTCGCAGGCGCGAAGGGAAGGAACTCGCGAGCTGGAGCCTGATTCTGGGTAGCACTCACGGGCGATGGGTGATTCGCGGGCGCGAGGGGAGAAAACTTGCGGGCATAAGAGGAATTCGCGGGCGCGAGTCTAAAAACTCGCGGGCAGGCAGACCTGGCACTGGAAATGGTCCCGGTGACCCCTTGAGACTCGATTCGCTCTAACTTTTCGCACGCTTCTCCGATTGACTCGAAACTTTGACCCACGCTCCTCAAACCTTTTTCTCCTCTTCTTGGAATGCTCAAATCATCTTAGGGTTGAAACATCACACCCGTAAATCGATATCACCGTGCAATTAATATATATGCTCGGTAATAGTTCGCGTGGCTCGGACATGATTCGGACGGCTCGAAAATGTCTCGGAAATGGCTCGTAATCCCAAACTCAACTATTGTGGACCTACACAACACCAAAAAGACAAGAAAAATACACCGAACCACAAAAACACAATACGAGAATAAAAATGCATGAAACACGATAAAATGGACCGGGCGACACTAAAACGAACATTAAAAATACTAACTAAAGCATATAAAACACACGAAAATAACCACAAAAACACAATAAATAGCCGCGCAGGCGTCTGGCGCGAGGTCTCGCAGCACGCCGCGTGTTGCATGCCTGCGCGCGACCAGTGCCTGGCAGTCTCCGTGTGCTGCCGCGACCCGACACGTGTGACGTCCGGTTCCGACGAGCCTCTAAACACACATGACAACTTTGCAACCAATTTTCAAAATGGTTTTTAAGGATTAAAAACCAAGTTTTGAAAATGAATTTTTGGCTCAAAACACAAACCACAAATGTCCAATCTTTCAAAGATAAAACCAAGGCATTTTGGAACCATTTTACAAACATTTTCCAAGGCAAAAACCACAACATTTTCAGAGGCTAATAGGGCTTACTTTTTTAACAAAAAGACATCAAAATGCATGGATCTAAGAAGAGACATTCAAATCGAATTTTTGGAAGATATTTTTAAAGGCATTTTCAAGGTATCCTTAACTCAATAACCACATCAAAATTCAGAGACTAAGGCTTAACTTGCATGGCATAAAGACATCGAATGAGAGTCCAATCAACATTTAAATTTTCACATCCACTTGACATTCTTCATAATTTCAATGGATCTAAAACAATTGAACCTTAAGCACATATATTCTTGAATTTCACATGAACAAAACAAGAAGAGGGTATTGAATCTAATACCTTCCTCTGGAATCTACAAGCTAAAGGTGAACAGAGTTCATATCTGATTGCTCGGACACACTCACTCTCGGCTACTTGGCTCGCGAGTTTGGCACTCGACGCACGGCTGCGGGTGCTCTCGGACACAAAAGATCGGTGGGCTCATTCTCTTGCTGTGTACTCGGTGGCTTTCTCAGCGAGTGGACGGGGCTGCTACTCGCGGTCTTCCTCGGCGATGGCTTCTTGCGCGCGGCTCCTCTCGACTGCAGGGGGGCTCGCGATTGGGGCTAGCGGCTGCTATGGATCGCCGACGAGAAAGGTGATCCACGAGGGATTTTTGGTGGACAAAAGAGGTGGTTTTAGGAGAGCTTTTTGGTGCTGTTGGTCTTGCTTCAGTGGATGAAAAATGATGTGGCCAAGACTTGGAGAGGGGGAAAATAATGAGGGAAGGAAGGGTGATTTTCTTGCCTTATGGAGAGGGGATAAGGGCAGGTGATTGGGGTCAAAGGGCCTAAAAATCTGTTGATTAAGAGCTGATTTGATCTAATAATATCTTACCAAAATTGGCTTCAAAAGGTATGGAATTTGAACTTAGTCTTAGAGTAAAAAATATGGGCAATGGGGGCAGATTTTTGGGTCGAAACACATTGTTCTTGCTTGCAATATTCAGCTTAGCAAAAAGGCTCGAATTTGGACTTGAACGGAACGACATTTGAATAGCAAAAGAAATGCCGAAATTTGAATAATTTAAGTAGACGAGAGGGTCTACAAAATTATTTAACTTAAAGGATTAATTAGACGAGATCATCTAAATAATCTCGAAGGACTTAGTCGAGTTTAGAAACTTAAATGAAATAAAAAGCACTATTTAAAATAAAACGAGATGTCTCTTATTAATCAAATGTAGCACTACAATCTAACCTTCTTAAAAGATTTCCGTCCTCGGAAATTACAAAAGCAAGTACAGAAACTACAAAGTATAGAGGACAACTCACTACATAAAATTCGGATATTTCGTCCGAATCTCAGTCTCGCTCATCGTCCTCGCCATGGCGGCTCCACTGGACTTTGACGCTCCGGTGGTAGAGCCAACCGATAGGCTAGGTCGACGACTTAGTCTAAAATCTCGAAAGGACCAATGAATCGAGGCTGAAACTTCTCTCCCTTCCCGAATTGAACCACACCCCTCATCGGTGTGATCTTGAGAAAGACCTTGTCGCCTACCTCGAACTGAAGATCCTTCCTCCTCTGACAATATAAATTTAATAATTTTTGGTATAATTTAATTTTTTTTTAATAGTTTTATTATAACAATACAAATTTATTTGCCTCTTTTGATACAAATATCTTTCTATGAATCATGTTGTTCACGGGCGCTATATTAACTGGAATAAATTAGTTATTTTATTTAATTTTGATTAAAAGGAATATATCTTAAATTGAATAAATAAATATTTCATACAAAATAAATATTAAAATTCAAAATAATTTATTTTACTTTATTATTAATTATTTTTTATATTAAGAATATAGACTTATTTCTTTTACAATTTTTGTTGCACAAATATTTTTTTTTCCAAACATCCGTAGTGCTGTTAAATTAAACGAGTCTGGCTCGGCTCGGCTCGATCTCGGCTCATTGAGACTCAAGTTCGGCTCGACTCATTTTATAAATGAGCCAAGCTCAAGCTCGAGTTCGCGCTCATTTAAAGCTAGTTTGCTTAACGAGTCGAGCTCGGGTTAGCTTGATAAAGCTCGAAAAAAGGATTTGTATATAACTTTCTATGGTTTGTCTCATTAAAACTCGAGATCGGCTCGTCAAGGCTCAAACTCGACTCATTATTAGTGATAAAGGGCCGTACTCAAGCTCGATTTCAGGCTCATTTATTTAACGAGTCGAGTTCGGCTCGACTAGTTTACAAGCCTAAACACTCGTATAGTTCACGGGCATTGTACTAGTTTATAACATTATACTCATCAAATCTTTTTTGTACTTTTTAACTTTAACTTCCATTTTTAATTTATCCTTTCCATTTAATCATCTCCTACCGCCACATCTGTACAATGTTAACTGTTAAGCCTGACGTTTTGAGGTGTTAACACGCCACTACTCCACCTGAAACGCTCAAGTGAGTCAACACTGCAATGTCCAGATACATTTTATCTCAGAGGTCCACACGGGTTGGGTTAAAACCTCAATCTAAAATCCAACTCATTTTGGGTTTTATTTTGGGCCACAAGTTTGCGAATAAATTAGCAACAAAAAGATTATATGTGTTGGGCTTAAATCCCAAGTCAACACCGGCCCAAACATCCAAGGCCATCCAAGTCCAGCCCACAGTCCAATTGCCAAGGACCACGCCCGCGCTCGAGCCGAGCCGAGCGGTGGACGGGCACGCGTGTGGCCGAAGCCATCACGAACGCATGGTGCATAGCTTTGTTGTTATTAATTATTGTGACATCTCCAACTCTCTTTATGATATAATAAAGAGAGTTAATCTTATTTAAGAGTCTTATGTTGGATAGGACTTTTGACTCATCGAATCCCACAACCAGCGTTTTACGTGCCCATTAAAGACTAACTTAATAATTTATTCCTCACTCACTGAAAATTATTTTTGAGAAAATAAGTATATCTCTAGCATCTATTTGGAACATACAATTTTTGTACATAATTTAATTCAACCCGACTTGAATTTTAGCTACCAAAAGTAAAAATTGAGTCAAACTCAAGATTTTCATAATTGATTTTCCAATAATGAGATGAAATGAGATGAAAGTTTTTTACAAATGGCGGAAACCCCAAATTCTTATATTAAAAGAAAATCCATGTGTTTTTTACTATAAAATTCATGATATATCAAAATTTAAATTTGAATACAAAATGTTATTCATCTCCATAAAAATAATTCAAATTAAACACAAGATAATATTTACATATTCAAGGCATGAAATGATGTATAATATCTAACTTAGATGCATGAGATAATATTTTGCATTAATATGATAAAAATTTAAACGTTCTTCAAGAACAATATAAAATATTTTAAACAGTGTTTTAATATTTTAGATTGGCATGTTACATGTGCTTTTACACAAATTAATCTTATGTAGTTTCAAATGAATCATGATAAGCATTCCAAAATTAATGTGCAATATATGTGCTTTTACACTAATTAATCTTATGTAATTTCAAACGAATCATGATAAGCATTCCAACAAGTTAATGTGAAATGCATTAAATTACATGTTACTTCCATACTTTTAAGTTATAAATATTATTTAGTATTGTTTACTTGTGCATCACATGAGATACTGAAACGTGGGTATTTAACGTAGAGTGCGCTCAACTGTGTTAGAACACGGAATTGCTGTATATTTTCAAATTTTGTTTCAACACCAGAAAAAAATAATTGGGGAAGCACAAAACAAGAGATAAAAATTCTTCAGCGAGAGTCCCACTACTCCTCAGAGATGTTTCATTGATAAATGATTGTGCACAGTTGTATATATAGTTTGGACTTATACAACTAAAACTCCCTTCTAGCCTAGCCAATACTATACTCGATCCTACCTACTACTTCTCTAGTCACAACACGTGGACTTTACATACTCGAATCTCTCGAGCAAACCAACACTTAACCCTAAGTACTATGACAAATATCTGAAAGAGAAATATAAAAAACCAAAGAAAAACGAACTCAGTTCATCGATGGCGCAAGAACACCAACTAACTGAATATCAAAAGAAAATCTAAGAACAAAAAATTGTTGAACTCTCTATTGAATGCTTGAATATTGTTATTTGAATGATAATTTTCTCAGCAGCCATCAATTGATCTTCAAGATGGGTATATGTAGCTACTCTTTTTCCTTCAAGGATGATTTCCTTCCTAAGCTTCCGGTTCAAACATGATAACAAAACATTCTTCCTCTATCTTCTTCCTTCTTGTTTCCAAATGTGTCGACTTGCCTCTCCATGCATACGTATAATCCCTATAAAATATAATCAGAAATAAGATCACACAATATCTATTCAATATGCATAATATATATGAGAATGGATACATATGTACAAATATAAATAATGAATATCTTCCTTTTTTATTTCCTTTTGCTTGCAAAAATATATCTTCAATATATTATTTGTTAACTTATTGCCAATAATAAACCTTTTAGATACGTACTAGTATATAAAAAAATATTTGTATTTATTTAAAATAATACAATTTTTCCGCGAAAAAAATTAATACTTACTAAATAAGGAAAAAAATTAAGGGCCACTTCTTTAAAAATCCCTAATCTTTTAATGAAGTTCCATGTCAGTCCCCACCTATATTTTTTCTCTATTTCACTACCTACCCTCATATAACTCTTCCACTTAACTCCCTCTTCTTAAAATAAATCAAAAATAAATTAACTTATGACATCACCCCACTACAACTTACCATTCTACATTATTTTTATTAGTTTTTCTTATACCTTTTTTTATTTTTCTTACCATAAACAATATTATATTTTTTTCCCAATCACCTTCCCCACTAAAAAATCCTCCTCCCGCCTCCCTCCCTCCCGCCACCTTGTCCGGCAAGTCCCTGTCTTTACTTTACGTTCGTCCTCCAGCGACATAAAATCCGACGATAAGAACTCCAGCGGCAACAAATCCGGTAAAAGAAGTCATCCGGGCGTGAATTTCCTTCGGCGAAAATTGATATTTTTCCGGCAATATTTGTCCTTTTTCCGGCTAAAATTTGAAGTAGTAAATAATCTATGTATTATATGAGGATTTTGGAGTCTAAAATCATCTTTAATTCATATATTTATGGTTAATTTGTCAAGGATTGAATTGTGAATATTGTTCTTCATATTTACACCAAATTAAATAAATTGATCTTAATCTCTTTTTTCTTGTTCATGTATACGAAATTGATGCTATTTAATATAATTTATTAAGTCAATAAGTACTATTTAATGTTTAAGCCAAGGAGGTTTAGTAGGACTTTATAAATCTCGAGCCAAAGGGATAAGAATTAAATTTGCACATAAATAAACGCGATTGCCTAGCGGCAGGACGGTAGAGGAGGCGTCCTAGCAGCAAGACGGTAGAGGAGGCGGCATTGAGGATGTGGACTCGCCCAGACCCGGGTTTGAGTCCCCCTTTGCGCAATCCTTCCACCATTTTTATTTTGGCACTCATACTAAAATATAATTAGTACCCCTTTTATCCAAAAGAGTACCGCATATATTAATACCTACTTTTTATTACTATAAGTGCAAAAAATAAATGGTGGAAGGATCGCACAGATGGGGACTCGAATCCAAGTCTGGGCGAGTCCAGACCCTCAAGACCGCCCCCTCTACCATTCTACCGCTAGGCGATAATATTTATTTATGCGCAAATTTAATTCTTAACCGCCTTGACTAATAAAAATTAAATTGTACTTCTTGACTTAATAAATTCTATTAATTGGCATATTTACCAATTTAATTAAAAATTAGACTTATGATTTATTTTTGAATTAACCTTTTGTACTTGGAATTTCATCAATTTATGTGTTTTTATGTGTTCGTTACAAGGGGTATAAAGATCCAATATCAGGTACTAAAGCAACATAAAAGTGGTAATATTTTACTCTATGGCTGATACTACTTTTTGTAAATGTTGAACAAAATTGAAATAATCCATTTTTCTTTACAAAAGTAGGTATTAATCGATCAAAAACATGTACCATTAAAAGATGATGCGGTACTATTTTGGCTAAAACATACAATATTTTAGGAATCGTGATTTTGTTTATTAATCTATCATGTCTACCTCTTCATGTGGATCGTTAACGCGTGATTTGGATGAAAAATAGTGGAAGTTAAAACATATGGGTAGAATTTGGAGTAGTCATGTATGATGATTCTATGAGATGAAATGTGTCATTCAATGAAATGAAGTGTATTAGTAGTGTTTTCTCATTATTGTGTCGAGTTCATGATCAATTTGCGATTAAAATCAATTAAAAATATTTTAAATCTCATAGAAACTAATGTGAGAGTGATTATGGTTCATTTAAACATCATTTGAGACCGAAATTCGGTGTTTCTATGTGTTCATTACAAGTGGTACTAAATACCCAATATCAGGTACTACAACAACATAAAAGTGGTACTATCTTACTCTAGGTCTAGTACCAATTATTGCAAATATTGACCACAATTGAATAATCCATTTTTGTTGACCAAAAGTTGGTACTAATCGATCAAAAACTGGTACCACGTAGAAGAAGATGTGGTACTATATTGGCTAAAACATGTACTATTTTAAGAATCATGATTTCTCTAATTCTTAATGTCTACCATGACACGTGGATCGCTCATGCGTGATTTTAGATGAAAAATAGTGGAAGTTAAAACATATAGGTAGAAATTGAAGTAGTCATGTATGATGATTCTATGAGATGAAGTGTGTTATTCAATGAAGTAAAGTGTAGTAGTAGTAGTAGTGTTTTCTCATTAATATGTCGAGTTTATGACCAATTTGCGATTAAACTTAATTAAAAAAATTTAAATCTCATAGAAACTAATGTGATAGTTATTATGGGTCATTTAAACATCAATTGAGACCAAAATTCGGTGTTTTTATGTGTTCGTTACAAGTGATACTAAATACCCAATATCAGGTACTACAACAACATAAAAGTAGTATTATCTTACTCTAGGTTTGGTACCGATTATTGCAAATATTGACCACAATTGAATAATCCATTTTCGTTGACCAAAAGTTGGTACAAATCGATCAAAAATTGGTACCACGTAGAAGAAGATGTGGTACTATATTGGCTAAAACATGTACTATTTTAGGAATCATTATTTCTCTAATTCTTAATGTCTACCATGATACGTGGATCGTTCAGGCGTAATTTTGGATGAAAAATAGTGGAAGTTCAAACATATAGGTAGAAATGGAAGTAGTCATGTATGATGATTTTATGAGATGAAGTGTGTCATTCAATGAAGTGAAGTGTAGTAGTAGTGTTTTCTCATTAGTGTGTCGAGTTCATGACCATTCTACAATTAAACTCGATGAAAAACATTATAAATCTCTTATAAGATAATGTGAGAATGATTATGGGTCGTATAAACATCATTTGCGACTGAAATTCGGTGTTTCTATGTGTTCATTACAAGTGGTACTAAAGACTCAATATGTGGTACTAAATCACCATAAAGTGGTACTACCTTACTCTAGGTATGGTACTACTTTTTTTAAATGTTGACCACAATTGAAATAATCCATCTTGGTTGACCAAAAGTAGGTACTAATTGATCAATAACAGGTACTGCGTAGAAGAATAACAAGTACTATTTCAATCAAAACTGGTACCAGTTTAGTAATCGTGATTTTTTTAATCCTCCACGTCTACCATGCCACGTGGATCGTTCACGCATGATTTAGTTGAGAAATATTGGAAGTTAAACATATATGTAGAATTTAGAGTAATCATGTATGATAATTCAATGAGATGAAGTGTGTCTTTTAATGAGATGAAGATTAGTTATGTTTTTTCATTAGTGTGTTGAGTAAGTGACCAATTTGTGATTAAACTTAATTAAACACATTTTAAATCTCATAGAAATTAATGTGAGAGTGATAATGGGTCATATAAACATAATTTGAGACAAGTACTATTTCAATCAAAAACTGGTACCAGTTTAGTAATCGTGATTTTTTTAATCCTCCACGTCTACCATGTCACGTGGATCATTCACGCGTGATTTAGTTGAGAAATATTGGAAGTTAAAACATATATGTAGAATTTGGAGTAATCATGTATGATAATTCAATGAGATGAAGTGTGTCTTTTAATGAGATGAAGAGTAGTTGTGTTTTTTCATTAGTGTGTTGAGTTAGTGACCAATTTGCGATTAAACTTAATTAAACACATTTTAAAACTCATAGAAACTAATGTGAGAGTGATAATGGGTCATATAAACATAATTTGAGACCGATCTTCCGAGTTGGTACTAAAGACCCGATATCTGGTACTAAAACACCAAAAGTTGGTACTATCTTACTCTAGGTATGGTACCAGTTCTTGCAAATGTTGACCAAAATTAAAATAATTCATTTTCGTTGACCAAAAGTAGGTACTAATTGATTAAAAACAGTATTATGCAGAAGAAGATGCAGTACTATTTCGGTCAAAACTGGTACCATTTTAATGAGATGTAATGTTACTAGTGTTTTTTCATTAGTGTGTTGAGTTCGCGACCAATTTACGATTAAACTTAATTAAACATATTCTAAAACTTAATAAATGTACTAATTAGATCGTTCTTGCGTGATTTTATTGAAAAATAGTGGAACTTAAAACATATGGGTAGAATTTAGAATAGTCAGGTACGATCATTTAATGAGATGAAGTGTATTAGTAGTGTTTTTTCATGTGTGCGTTGAATTCATGACCAAATTTGCGACTAAACTTAATTAAACACATTCTAAATCTCATAGAAACTAATGTGAAAGTGATTATTGGTTATGTAAACATCATTTGAGACCGAAATTCGTTGTTCTTTTATGTTCGTCGGAGTTGGTACTGAAGACCCGATATCTGGTACTAGAACACCATAATTGTGGTACTATGTTACTATAGGTCTGGTACTAATTTTGAAAATGTTGACCAAATTTGAAGTAATTCATTTTTTGGGGTAATTTATATAAATAAAAAATAAAAAAAAATAACTGGACAAAAGTAAAAAGAAAAAAAATTTTGTGGACAAAAATAAAAAAACACGTATTTTTAAAATACGTTTTTTTATTTATTTTTTTTTTAAAAAACGTGTTTTGTTAATACGTTTTAAAATTATTTTTTAAACAATTAAAAAGATATATAAAACGTATTTAGATAATACGTTTTATAAATAATAAATAAATAAACGTATTTTAAAAATATGTTTTATATTTTAAAATTAATGAAAAAAAATTAATATGTAGTATGTATTTTGTGTTTTGGGCTCGTTTGGGTTCATCTGAACTCGGAATTGAGTTCTGTTTTTTCCTATACGTAGCTAACAAACCCCTCTATTTAATGATGCATGCATGACCAAATTCTTCTTGAAATCATATTCTTCAAAGCTCTTGACCTACACATTAAACGTGGTTCGTGCGACTTTGCAGTTTGGGCCCCTTCGGACTCGTCCAAGCTCGAAATTGATTTCCGCTTCTTCCTATATGTCGGCAACGAACCCAGCTACGCAACCATGTTTTCTCAATCAATTTTCGGGCTAAATCTATTCCTTACGGGATAAATAATTAACAAATCACTCATTCTTCCATTTTTTCCAGCAAGTAATTGCCCTTTTTGTGGGCCCCGCTGGGTCGCGTTGCATTCCGCTTTACCAAAAAAGAAGTCAGGACGTGCAGACCGTTCCCACGCGATGTCATTCGAGCCATTAATCGAGTATTTTGAAGTCTTTCGGGAAGAAAACGGACAATACATATTTTTTTTTTCTATTCCGTCATTACCGGCGAGCTTCATTTCATGCGGCGACTTCGGGTACCCCGTTGACCCTCGTTAAGCGGGCCGAGCATTAGCGAGAGTACTTTTGAGAAAGCATGAGTTAACTTGCCGAGTTCGAGCGTCCGAGTGCAACAATATAATACTTATCTCTTCCTAAACTTTCTCTTTAAATAAGTCGACCATTCCTTATGATCAAGTATCTCTCCACTTCAAAATGGAGGTTTCTGAATCTTCTCATGCTACTAAGGTTCTTCAACCTATAAAAACCATATGTGTTCTTGGTAGTCCTAAAGTTGTCAATTTCCCTCATAATATCCATGTTGTAAGTCAACTTACTGTATGGAGGAACTAGCATCATCTTCTTTGATAACCTTTTAATGGCTGCCAAATATTTTGATATAGAGGTGAGAAGTATCCTCCCTTTTTATATCACTTCAACAAAGGTTGTCAAATATTCTACAACTTCGATTGGGTGCCCTAGGAACAGTACCCGGAGGATGGTACTATCCAGGATGAGTGCACAAAAGATCAACATATTTGAATGTATAGGGGGTGGATCTTTTGTTGGAACATACGTGAAGTCCACTTGTCTGATAAGGTTCTCCGTCAGTGTGGGTGTCAACAGTCTATCCCCCAAAATCCGATGATTAGTGGTGAGCAAGAACGGGAGACACACCACAGAGGTCGTGGAATGACTGGGAGGGCATTTTGTGATCGGGCCGCCTTTCATTCACAACTTACCAAGGGTTGAGTCGATGAAATAGAACAAAATATCCTCCAAGATGCCCCTGCGGATCAATTCCTACAGACTGAGGAGAGTTACATTGATTGGTTTTACACTAGGAATGTGAGACTTATCAGTGACTTACCAAGTACACGGTGGTCCAACAGGACAACGGCTATCAGACAGTTACCGAGCGGGAGAAGTGAGATGTAAGTGTTCAAAATTTGTGATTTTTCTATTATTCCTTTTTTTGTGTGTTTCATACTAATTACTTTAAATTTTATTTTCAAACTCAAGCCTTGGAGGGGTTTATAACTCGTTAGCGAATATTGAACACATTTCCTTCACTCCCTCCACGGTCGCAAGTCGCATTCCAACAGTCGTACAACATTGCCTCTATACGTGACCAACAATCCTACAACATTGCCAATAGTTCTCTGACTGTTGGAGGCCAAGAGGTCACACAAGGGGCGTCGTTCAGTCAAGTTCTATCCGAGGAGGACTACATCCCATCCCATAATACCCAGTCACACAGGGCGAGGCATCAACCCGCTGCCAACATTGGTGGAGGTAGAAAACGTCGTGACCGCGAACGACAACAACGCCCGTTCGGACTCGTCTAAGCTCGAAATTGAGTTCCGTTTTTTCCTATACGTAGCTAACGAACCCCTCTATTCAATAATGCATGCATGACCAAATTATTCTTGAAATCATATTCTCCCAAAGCTCTTGACCTACACATTAAACGTGTTTCGTGCGAGTTTGATTTTTAGGCCCGTTCGGACTCGTCCAAACTCAAAATTGAGTTCCGCTTCTTTCTATATGTCGTCAACGAACCCATCCACACAACCATGACTGTCCGGTAAATTTTTGGGTTAAATCTATTCCTCATGAGGCTAAACGAGGGTCATCAAGGTACCCGAAGTCGCCGCATGAAGTGAAGCTCACCGGTAATGACGGAATAGAAAAAAAAATATCTGTTGTCCATTTTCTTCCCGGAACACTTCAAAATACTCGATTAATGGCTCGAATGACATCGTGCGGGAATGGTCTGCACGTCCCGGCTTCTTTTTTGGTAAAGCGGAATGCAACGTGACCCTGCGGGGCCCACGAAAACGGCAATTACTTGTTGGAAAAAATGAAAGAATGGGTGATTTGTTAATTATTTATCCTGTAAGGAATAGATTTAGCCCGAAAATTGATGGGGCAAACATGGTTGCGTAGATGGATTCGTTGGCGACATATAGGAAGAAGCGGAAATTAATTTCGAGCTTGGAAGAGTCCGAACGGGCCCAAACGGCAAAGTCGCGCGAACCACGTTTAATGTGTAGGTCAAGAGCTTTGTAGAATATGATTTAAAGAATAATTTGGTCATGCATGCATCATTGAATAGAGGGGTTCGTTAGCTATGTATAGGAAAAAACGGAACTCAATTTCGAGTTCAGACGAGCCCAAACGAGCCCAAAATACAAAATACATACTACATATTAATTTTTTTCATTAATTTTAAAATATAAAACGTATTTTCATAATACGTTTTATTTATTTATTATTTATAAAATGTTTTACCCAAATACGTTTTACAAATAATTAAAAATTAAAACGTATTTTGATAATACGTTTTAGTTTTTAATTATATTTTAGTTCTTAATTATTTGTAAAACGTATTTTGATAATACGTTTTATTTATTAATTTTTTTTAAAACGTATTATGTGAATACGTTTTATGCTGATTTTACTGTAAAACGTATTCTTTTACACTTTAAACCGTATTCTCAAAATACGCCCTTTTTACTTTTGTCTACATTTTTTTGTTTTGTTTTGTTTTTGTCTAGTTAATTTTTATTATTTTTATTTCTGTAAAAAATTCCATTTTTTGTGCTTTCTACAAAGTAGGTACTAATTGATCAATAATCGGTACAACATAGAAGAAGAAGTGGTATTATTTGTGGTAAAACTGGTACTATTTTACAAAATTTGGTATTTTATTTTTATTTTTTTTATGTTCGTCGAAGTTGGTACTGAAGACCCGATATCTGATACTAGAACACCATAATATCAGTACTATCTTACTCTAGGTCTGGTACTAATTTTGAAAATGAATGCATTGGCTGCAACCAACCGAATGGATAATTGGTCTGTTGGGAAACAATATATGCATTTCTTGGTCTGGTATTACACAATGGAAACTTTGATGGATGTAGGTTGGAGGTGGTGTGCCCATTCTTGTTGTACATGCATTTCATGGAGGTTTTTTGAATATTTTATACAAGTGTGCACAGTTAATGTCATCTGATTGAGTTCTGAAAGCTTCTTCTTCTAGTGTTCATCGATTTCATGTTTTAGAACAACGTAATTATTCGATATTTCGTCAATTGGGGATAAACCACAAAGAGCTCTGTTATTTATTTATTTATTCATTTTGCTTTCAGTTTGCCTACCGAATTCAGTTTTTTTTTTTACGTTTGTACCAATCTTATGCAATACTAGTATCAACTTTATGCAATATGAGTACTCGTTTTATAGTAGTTAGTACTTACTCTATAGAAAGAAAAAAAAAAATATGATGTGAAAGTTTTAAGTTCTTTTTTAAACTGATACCAATTTTTCTTCGCATTAGTACCAACCTTATGCAATATTAATACTCATTTTATAGTTAGTACCTCCAACGTAGAAAGAAAAAAAAAATGATATGAAAGTTTTAAGGAAGTTGTTTTTTATGAATTGATACCAGTTTTTTTTCACATTAGTACCAACCTTATGCAATATTAGTATTCGTTTATAGTAGTTAGTACCTACTCTGTATAAAGAAAATTGGATCACATAAAAACATAACAATTCTCGTCAGTTGTTATTTAACAGTCAAACATTTAATTTCAATTGGGTCACTATGAACGAGTGAATGAAAGTTGTAGAACAAGTGCATCCAGTCCACACTTATATTTCACTATAAACTCTTTTATATTACACCATACACAGACACATACATAAGCAGCTCAGGACACCATAATTTGCTAGCATTTGAAGTTTAGAACCTATTGCAGATTAATAAGTGATAATAAAGGATAAATCTGAATATATGCACTGTTATACAAAACTGAAAATAATAATAATAATAAAAANTCGTAACCATATTGTCTTATCAAATCATATCATAAAAAAATCGCCGAGGAGGCGGTGCTACGCCCCCGGCAAGAAGAGCCGCCTCTGGATCGGCACCCTCGAGACCACCGAGGAGGCGGCGCGTACCTACTACGCCGCTGCCCGGAAGTTCCGAGGCCGCCGCCGTTGCCGCTGCCCACAGCCCCAGCCAGAGCAGCACCATCGATGGCGGTGGAAGAGGTGGACCCATGATGAGAGTTTTAGTTTAATTTTTGGTAATGTGATATCAATATTTAATCTAAATATATTGATTAAACTTTTTAATAAATTATTTTATTTCTACCTAATCTATTTTTTTAAAAAAAATTAGTGATGGGATATTAATATAGGTGTATCTCAAATTAAGAGTCGAGCCGCTGTCTCGTCAATGCTTGGCTAGAGCCTCGATGTTAATCGGAGTCGTAAATTCTTCACACCGGCGTGAATCGTGATTTTCGCTTGTCGAAGAGAATCAAATTCTTCATGAGCCGTTGAGATAGAGATAAATAATAAACACAAACACACAAATAACAATATTTATTGACCTTTATTATAATCGAAGCACGATTTTATTTATCACGACATAACTAGAAGTTTGACACAGAACACGACACTTTAAGACATAGGGGAGACGGGATGAGGTGCGGGCAACGAGTCTTGGCACCGGAGAGCGTGATGAGTACAGTTTTTATAGACTGCCTTTGTAATGTTCTTCACAATAATGGAGGTTTGGTTGATGAGATTGCAAAGGTCACTAGTGTTCATCTTTTTAATGGCTTTGCAGCACCCCTCGGGTGGTGTTAGCTCGGTATATTTGTCGAGATTTTTTACGCTAGTAATGGAGGAAACTGGACATGAACTGCCGGCGTAACTTGCCACCTCATCGATTTTTCCAAAGAACATAGCAAGGAGAACCACATAAATAGCCACTGCAAGCCATGCGCCTTTGTCGGATTTCATTTTTTTTTTTTTTCCCTTAATTTTGCAGTATTGTTGAAGATGGGGAGATATATGTGTACTGTGTCACAGTCAGGGATGGTTAGGACTTATGAGATCGTTGTTTGATTTATAGAGAGAGCTCCAGAAGGGCATAAGTGGAAATTAAAGAGTCTTTTGAAGCACCTCATTATGATTTAATTTGGATTTTATGAAGTAGGGTTTGAGGAAAGGGAGGTTCGGAATGATTTCATATAGGAGAGGAATCTTAAATTTCTAGTTGCATGAGTGATTTTGGAAAAAGTAAGGAGGGACTTTGAAGCACGTGGGTCATGATTTGAATATCATAAAGGAGGGTTTAGCGAAATAATATTTAAAATAAAATAATTAAAGTTGATTTGATGTAAATTAGGAGAAAAATGATTGGAAGTGATGGTTAGTTAAAATTATGTGAGTGGATGAATAGTAAATTAAAGTTAATGTAATGTGTAAGAATGATTGATTGATATTATTTAATTATATTAAAAATATCGAGAATTTGATTGATTTTTTACTGGTCAAGTTTATATCCAATCAGTGTGAGAAAAAAAAAAAGAAAAAAAAAAGTTTATATGCAATCACACCTTAGGAATGCACCATGTTTGTTATATGTTCAATGATCTCATCCAAAGTTCTAATATTCACAAATCCTATATACTAGTACATTACTCGTGTACTACACGGATACTTGTTAAGAAAATTATTTTTAAAATTTAATAATAATAACAACAATTGTTTAAAATTAAATATATTTATTTATTAGGCTAATTTGAGGTTTTCATGGAAATTAATTAGCCGATTGAGAACTTCTAAAACAAATCAATATTATATTAGTCAATCAGTATCATTACAAGAGGTTTCCATACAACTTAAGGGTTATATTAGTCAAACTATTATGGAATTACCAAGTTAGTTTTTCAATATATTTGGAATGTCTGAACCTGAAATTATTGATTTAGAAAAATATTATTTTTTATCTAAATCAAACTACAAAGCATGTTTTTTCGCCAAGTAGGATTACGAAGCGTGCGAAGCTGCCACTTAGGCTCAGCGCATTCTACAATTATATGTAGGGGGATGTTGTAGGTGCGGTAGAGATGTAGAGTGATCAATGAATAAAAAAAACGACTCAAATCCCTCATTGTAATAAAGTTAAGATTCTGAAGTAAAAAAAGGAAGATATATATCCCCATACATGTTAGATAAAATAATCCATCTAACTTATGTCAATCATTTTTTTTATAATTCAATTTTATCTTGTAACTAAATAAAATTTAGAGGGATTACAATATTTGTTGGTGTATAAAAAACAATGTTGGTTAATATAAATTTTGATATTCGATAACTAAAAACTAACTTTTTCGAGTATCACTCCGTGTTGAAACTCTTTCACTAAGTAAATACCTAACCAACAAATACAAATAGAACTTACTAAGATTCTCCCTAACCTATTTTGCACTCTATCTACCTAACTATTTTTCTCAGCGAAAACGTGGCCTTAGATTGCATGTACAGATCCGTCCAAGCAGTGCGACAATTCCTCCCAAGCACCTGGTGGAAAAACAAAAGTATCGTTTGAATTCCTCGCTATAAACTTACACACGGGAATCCGATCTCTAGTTAAATAATCTAAACAAACATCATGATATCTCTACAAAAATTTTCTAAACACTCATTATGAATAATGTAATAACTCGCTCTATGGCCAGAACACATGAAATTAGAATATATACAAAAATATAAACGGTATATAGGTTCATCAGAAATCATGAGACTACAAATCTTCATGATCTTCTTGTTCTTCTTTAGAAACCAAAACCTTATGTCTTACGAGTCACCATGCATGAATATCATAGATAGATTCTCTAGAAATCTCCCGAATTCTCTTCATTGAATATAATGGAACCTTCTTCAATTTGTTTCCTTGCCAACTTTTGAAAATATATTATTCTCGATTTCTTTCCTTTCTTACTCAATTTTTCCATCTTTCGATCACACGTTTTTTAGCTTCAAAATTTCCTCCTTGTGTTCTTTTTTATCTTCAAAATAAAAATCTTTTTCTACAAGTAAAATCAGTATATATAGTAAAAGAATATATAAGACATGAAATATCAAGATAGAGATCTTTTATTTCTCTTCAAATATTAATTCAATGTTAAATATTTAAAAAAACACAAGTATGGTAAATAATTTTATTTCCTATTAATGAAAAAACTAATTTTCTTACAATCTATCACTTTGACATATAGATTGAAATCCTGTTTCTTGAAAATAAAACTTACAAAAGAAAAGTGAAGCTCACAGCAAGTGTAGATGAACCAACATGGGTAATTCAACTATAAAATATCGAAGCATAGAGCACGATGTGCACGTCTGAATGTTTGCATTTTATTTTCTCAATTATCTTGTATTATGTATAAACAAGATAATTTAAAGTGCTCTACATGTTCCTATTTATAAGGGGTACAAATATTGTTAATCTCCTTAATCCAAACATTTCGGACGATTGATATTAATTCTTTGATGGACAGATTTAATAACCAGACATCGCACCGTTTCTCCAAACGGTATCTTTCAAAGAGTGTCTACTGTAAAAAAGGTACATTTTTCTGCCAAAGGGTACCATCGATTTTAAAAGGTCCCTGAGCTCATCACTTTGAAAAAAAAAATTGAACCTTACACCATCTAAGAAGAAAGTAAAAGGAAAATTTAGATACCTATACTTTATATAAGACTTATTATTAAATATACGTGAGTAAGAAAGTTTTATAAAAAATGAACATTTGTGGATAAACATTAATAAATATCCGATCGTCAGTTACCTTCCAAAACTTATGCACTCATTTTAATAAGATCTTGATTCACGCAAATCAAAACAATTTTTTACATTAAAGAAAATGAAAATAGAACAAAGGTGATCCTTACCATGTTTCTATGAGATTTTCAAAAATTCAAACGAAAAGGAGAAGAAGATTATCATCAGTGTTTTATTTTTTATCGCGAGCGAAAAAAAAAAAAGGGATTTACAAAAAAAAGATGTTCAGATATACTGTATATATACATCAGATAAACACGATATGATAGTTTTGTAATATTAACCGTATAGTTATACATAAGATAAACAACATATAAACAATTCTGAAATGGGATAAACATACTACGCAAATCGGGAACTACGCTTTTCCTCCTCCTTCATCTGCACCAGCATGCCGAACCGCTCTGCACACTTCAGCTTCTTCTGGATATTAGTTACAACAGCAACGCCGTTTTACATTTCACCGAAGGGGCTAAGAAGATTGGTATATGGTCATCTCGTGTGCAACGCCTTGTCCGATGGGAACCTCCACCGAGTTCGACAACTCTAGCGTCGTGAGTTTCGCAAATAATTGTGAGAATATTGAATGGGTCCATTCGGGTTTGACCATAGGGATAAGAGAGCTTCTCAGTCGAAACTGACAGGTTAAGATTTCTCACATTTTTCGTGAGGTGAATTTTGTTGCGGACTACTTAGCATCTCACGCGGCCTCGGTTTCCATTGGCTTCCGGCCCCACCCACTGGTATCGTTCCGTGGCTTGAGCATAACGCAAGAGGTGTCTCTTACCCATGGAACGTTTGCATTTAGCCTCTCGCGAGTTATCTCCTCTCATTGTACCCAAAAAAAAAAAAAGAGACACTATGTTCTAGCAGGCCTCGGTATTTATTATATAGTCATCTTATTTTTTATTCTCGATAAAGTTCCCTACACTTGTACGGATCATCATTTATTATGTGAGACTATCTGAAGCAACTTCTACGGATCTGCATACTTAAATCTATCAACAAATTCAATCGAAACAGGTCCTTTGTATTGAAATAGAAACGATGTCACTATTGCAGGAATTAGGAATAAGATCTCTTTTATTGATTTTATTCTTTGTCTTATTGTTATAGGGGAAATAATTGCTAAATTGTTCCACTTGCACGCCGCCTTTGACAAAAACATGTTGTTTCCTTGACTGTGTAAGACCTCATGATGGCACAACTAAGTTCTTTCGCACAGATGATAAAATGCTATTGGGGAGCGTAGAGTATACAATGTGTGTTTCTTGTTACGCGAAATGGTAGCAATAAAAGATATAT
>BKCP01004294.1:1066537-1076592 GCA_008636005.1 Striga asiatica
TCGTGGTTAATCGATCACCAAACTGAATTGTTATTCGGTCTTTTTCTTTGTTGTTCACTATTTGGTAAAAAAATTATCCCTTTTACATTAAAATCTCCATCTATTTATATGGCAGTACAAATGTACACTGTGCATGTGTGTAGTACAAATGTGTATTACAATTCTTTTCTACTTTAGAGAAGAACAAATGCAGTCAATGCCTAATGATTACGGCTCGAATCTCCGTGTTGATCAACGATCTATGGTTCCAACGCGTGTACCTAACAACTTGGTTGGTAGAGGTCTTGTCAATAATTAATTCTCTTGCAAGTGGCTGTAAGTCAGCTGAACCACTGTTCGACCTCTTGAAGGCGGTGAGGACGACTTCCATGGATCACTCGTGATTCGGCGTTTTCCGGGTAAATTTTGTATTTTTCCATTTGACTCATTCATTGACTATATATATATATAGGATGTGGTTCAAATGAGAACCAAGTCTTAATGTGAGAACCGTGAGAACTGCTATTTTTATTGGGGCGTAGTGCTATGATTGATTGTGTTTGATGCTATTTTTAACTAGGATGAATTTTATTAAAAATAGCAACACAATTTCTGGTGCCACTTGTAAAAATAATAGCATCATCTAATATGAAAAATAGCATCATACACAATTTAAAATAGCATAAAAAACTGTTCTCACGGTTCTCACACCAGGACTAGTTTTTATTTGAACCAGCCCCTATATATATTTATATATATATGGGGATGGATCCAATGAGACCACTCCTTAAAATGAGTACGTGAGACTCAATCTTACCCACTCATTTTGTCTAGATCAAAATCAATTAAAATATACATTAATTAAATAATAAAATAATTATCAGTTGACTCCGACGTTGACCGTTGACTTCCGGCGAAAATCGTTGACTTCCGGCGTTGACCGTTGACAACTAACCTAGCAGCAAGAAAGAAATAACCTAGCAACAAAATACAACTAACCTAGCAGCCAGCAGCATCAGACAACTAACCTACCAACAACAGACAACTAACCTAGCAGCAAGAAAGAAATAATCTAACAACAAAAGACAACTAACCTAGCAGCAATAAAGAAATAATCTAGCAACAAAAGACAACTAACCTAGCAGCATCAGACAATTAACCTAGCAGCAAGAAAGAACTAACCTAGCAACAAAAGACAACTAACCTAGCAACAAAACACAACTAACCTAGCAGCTATAGATAACTAACCTAGCAACAAAAGACAACTAACCTAGCAACAAGAAAAAAATAACTTAGCAACTTAAGACAACTAATCTAGCAACAAAGCTCAACTAACCTAGCAGCTACAAATAACTAACCTAGCAACAACAGACAACTAAGCTAGCAACAAAACACAACTAACCTAGTAGCTAAAGATAACTAACCTAGCAACAAAAGACAACTAACTTAGCAGCAAGAAAGAAATAACATAGCAACAAAAGACAACTAACTTAGCAGCAAGAAAGAAATAACATAGCAACAAAAGAAAACTAACCTAGCAACTACAGACAACTAACCTAGCAACATCAGAAAAATAACCTAGCAACTATAGAGAACTAACTTAACAACTACTAACCTAGCAACTACAGAGAACTAACCTAGCAACTAAAGATAACTAACATAGCAACTACTAACGAACAACAAAACTCTCTAGCTTGGAAATGCTCTCACCTCTCTCTAGCTTTCTCTCTCTACAATTTCCCCTCGCCACCGCCACCCTCAATCACCACCCTCTTCCCCCCTCGGCATCTAAACCAGCCTAGCCACCCTCACCGACTGCCGCCGCCGCCGGCCTCCGGGGCCTCCCCGGCCTCCAGGGGCCTCCCCAACCCTAAATATACTCAGTTGGAAGAAGGGGAAATCCCAACTTATATGACTGAGATCCAGAGTGCTCCCGTCGACCGACACCCAGTTGCAGAAACTCGCCTCGCCCAACCTCTGCGACCAAGGCTCCAAGTGGTCCCGTCGACCGAAGTCAGCATAATGAAACCCGGCACTCTCGATTTTTTGGGACCAAGACCCTGAATGGTTCCGTTGACCGAGGTCAAAATGAAACTCGCCTCGAAGGGCCGTATGCTCCTCCGCAGAAACTCGCCTCGCCGGTAAAATGACCTCCGCCACCACGTTGACCGGTCAACCCTCTCTTCCATCTCTTCATCAGTTGAACGACGGCGAAATAATAGGGTTTGAAGAATTTACTGGTAATGAGGCTAATCCTCAACTTTTGGGCCAATTTGGCAATTTGGGCCAAAACTACAATTCTTTACCTGAACCCAAACAGATATCCCACAATGGCCCATTCGCTGGGTCCAATCTTTCACACCAGATCATCCAATATCGGCCCAACCCCCTGTTACCCTTCTCGGGCCCGATTCCTACAGCCCACTACCCTTTGCCGACTCAATCGAGCCCCCTCTTGGGCCTTCTTGTTTTTGGGCCATCCACCATCTCCCAGCCCGTCAGCCCAACCAACGCCAACCCCCAGCCCACGAACTCTAAACCCACTTCCCAGCCCATCTCCTCACAGCATCTTCTCCAACCCGCTCCCTGCCATCAAATCACCACCCCCGCCAACAATCAAACGACGGCCACCGTACAACCCTTCGCCGGCGGGACCACTGAAATAATTCAGTCGGCCGGAACTCAAATCGAGGCGGTCTCGGAAGCTGGTCTTTCGAAGGGAATACTTGAACCCCGACCCATTTTATCTTCTCCGACCAAGCAACTCGCCGGAGTAACCTCGTCTGCCGCCAGAGATTCTGAACCGACCGTCTTGTATGTGCGGGAAGACGATGTGGTTGTTGCGAGCCCAAACTCGACGGCCGCGGCCCATTTTTCCGGACATTCACCAAACAGACCTCTTCTGACGGGGCCACATACGGCCAACCCCGCTGCAGCCGGGCCTCTACCGGGAACCTCCACTGGCCCGCTTTCTTTCCGGGAAGCTATTACGGGAAGAAGTGATGGCGGCACGGGCGTCCTGCGGCCGACACCCAAGGATTTCACCTTTGACGGGGGATATGAGCATGCCTGCGGGACCATTATCCGCTCGGAGGGGAACAAGGTGAAGGCTCGATTCACTCAAGCCGAAACTGAAGGCCTGGCCGGTAAGTTAGCTAACACCCTGGTTTTTAAGTTTACTTATGCTATCCCTGCCCCCCGAGATATATCTGCTGGATTAGGTAAACTGGGTTTTAAGGGTAGAGTTTCGTCTAAGTGGTATAACTTTAACCACCTCCTAGTCACTTTTCATCTCCCCGAGGATTACAACGAGGTTTGGCTTAAGACCTCAATTCATCTGTGTGGATGCCCAGCTAGGGTGTTCAAGTATACTGCCGGGTTTAACCCAAAGACGGAGACGCCTGTTGTCCCCGTGTGGTGCTGTCTTCCCGGCCTCCCACCACGCCTTTACGACCGTGCTTCCATCACTACGCTTGCTAAGTGTATTGGACAGCTGATTCGTATTGACGCCCCAACGGCCCTCCAGTCGAGGGCTAACGTGGCGCGATTTTGTGTAGAGATAGACCTCAGAGTTGAGCCCGTCCATGAGATTGAGATTGAGCAGGGCTCGGAGACCTTTGCTCAGCGGGTGATCTACGAGAAGATCCCCGCGTTCTGCACTTTGTGCAGTCATGTGGGACATACTGCAGCTGATTGCTACACTAGTGGCAATAAGCCACGGCCCACACTTCCGCAGAGCCACCGTGCGACTCAGCCGGGGCCCTCCACCGCACGAAGGGACCCGAAGAGAAAGGGAAAAAGCCCTCTCCGTGCGCCCGAGACTCCGAAGGGGTCTAAGGATAAGGGCAAGGCTTTGATCGACGCCACTGCCCAAACTGGGAAGGATGCTCATCCTAACCAGCCTAAGCAGTTGGCCATAGTAGGACCCAAGCCCAAATCCACGAGCTTTCTTTTCAGACAGAACTTACAGTCAGCCTTCAAGGCCAACCACTCGTACTTTGCTATTCTCTCCCCAGAGGCAGAGAATGAGGATGTGCCTTCCACCAGTGGACCACCTAGGATTACGGATCTTACGCTTCTTGATGATGATGACCTCCTTGTAGACGATATGGACCAGCCGGACGCCTCGTTCAGGGACGAGTCCATTCACTTTCCTGATGACAGTGCGCGCGATGCTGGTCCTTTGACTGTGCATGCATCTAGCCCGGAACGCTCTCTGGATCTGAGGGCCACTTCCGTCACCGCTCCCCCGAAAGGGGATGAGTCGGCCCATCTTCTCCCTACTGAGATTGGGAGCTTGGCTGAGCATATAGCCAGCCCCCATCCTCCCTCTGGCGGCGAGCACCGGAGTGCTCCGCCTGCTGGATCCTCTCTTTCATCCATTCTCGAGCAGGCATGCGGTCTTAACCGCGTCCAGCATGACGTATCGTGCGAGAGGTTCACCTCTAGTGCCTTCGTTCACTATGACAGACAGGAGATAGCCCCGGAGGTGGGGCAACCCGCTAGTGCCGCTCTTGGTCAGACAACCCATCCAGACGACACACAGGCCACGGGCACCTACCGAGGCTGGCAGTCCACGAGAACCAGAGCCATGCAGCGCACGACACGATGGACTGTCTCCCCTGCTTTTCAATCCTTTCGCCACATTCCTTCTTTAGGTGGCCCGACTCAGCCTCGCCACAGGCGGACTATGTCCGGTGGCTCTTGCGACCGTTGATATGTCTATCACATCCATAACTTGGAATGGCCGTAACCTGGCGAATAGGGCTACTCTCACTCGCCTTGATTCTCTCATTCATGATAACAGACTCCATTTTGTTGGCTTTATTGAGCCGATGATTCACACCCATTCTTTTGACTCTACTCGCGTCGCCTTGGCTTTCACTCGGGCATGGGTAACATTTCGCATAAGATCTGGTTCTTTCACTCGCGTGACTACACTTGTCGGGTCCTCCGTGACACCGATCAAGTACTTCACGTAGAGCTTTCCACTGCCCACCTCCCAGAGCCCATCTTTCACACCTTGGTTTATGTCAAGTGTACTAGGGTCGGGCGATATGATCTTTGGGACACCCTGCGTGAGATTGCCGAGAGTATGGAGGGATTGTCATGGATGGTTAGTGGCGATTTCAACATCTTTCTGCATCCCGATGAGTGTGTGGGTGCCCGTTTGGACCGTTCACGAGAGATGTGGGATTTTGCTCAGGCGGTGGCAGACTGTGAGTTAATTGACGCTGGATGTGATGGTGAGCCCTTCACATGGGTGAGGGACGGACTTAAAGAGGGCTCGACCGTGCCTTGGTTTATGAGGCGTGGGCGAAGGTGTTTGCGGTTACGACCGTCAAACACCTTACTCGATTTGGATCTAACCATTCACCCCTTCTCACCCGGTGCCTATTTTCGAGCACCAGGTTCCAGAACATGTGGGTTCGCCACCACTCCTTCCACGAAACTGTTAGGGATTCCTGGCTTCAGCCGTCGGGGCTCTTTGGGATGCGCAATCTCGAGGCGAAGCTCGGTAGACTGCGGTGTCGGTTGAGACAGTGAAACTGAGATATTTTTGGAAACCTTCATCAGCGCCTTTCTGCGGCTCAGAGTGCGCACGCGGCGGCTGAGTGGACCTATGACCTGGACTCCGCTCCGGAGAATAGGACTGCGATGCACCGCTGCCACCTTGAGTACCAGCTCCGACTCCTTATGGAGGAGGACTTCTAGAAGCAGAAGGCGGCCGTTCGCTTGGTGGCCGAGGGCGAGCGGAATACTAGGTTCTTCCAGGGCTACGCTAGGCAGAAGCGGGCTAAGTCGTACATTCATAGTATCGAGGCTGATGGGTCATCCCTGACCCAGGAGGCTCAAATTCAGGAGTCGGTTGTTGCTCACTCCAGACCCTCTTCACCTCTGACAGAGGGTCCCTCGTGGCCCCGACCGCTTCTTTTTTCCCCACCATCCCTCCTTCGGTCGATCTCATTGGACTCTGTGAGCTCCCGAGTAGGGAGGAGGTTAGGGATGCTGTCTTCGGGATTGATCCCAACAGCGTTTCTGGCCAGTATGGTTTCTCCTCTCTCTTAGGCCTGCTGGGATTTAGTCGAGACTGACGTCGAGAAGGCAATGTTGGATTTTTTCTCCGATCACCAGATGCCGGATTCCTTCACGTCTACCTCTGTCGTCTTGATCCCTAAAAGACCCAACCCGAGCTCTTGGTCCGATTCCATTAGCCTGTGTAACCTGACCAACAAGCTCATTTCGAAGATTCTTAACAGCCGCCTCTCACCCCTTCTCCCCTCCCTCATCTCTCCGAACCAGAGTGGCTTCGTCAAGGATCGGGTCATTAGTGATAACATCCTTCTGGCCCAGGATATGATCCACGACATCTCCCGTGCGGACTGGAAGCGGGATCCGAATATCGCGCTGAAGCTAGACATGGCTAAGGCGTATGATAGGGTTGAGTGACTGTTTCTTAGGGAGGCACTGGCTAGGATGGGATTTCCTGAGCGTTGGATCAGTTTTGTGGAGGCGTGTGTGGAGCACTGCACGTTCTCGGTCCTGGTTAATGGCAGCCCCACCGACTTCTTTACCTCTTCTAGAGGCCTTAGACAGGGCGACCCCTTTTCCCCTTCCATTTTTGTTCTTGCGGCGGACTACTTCTCTCGATGCCTTGACGGTTTCATTCGCGACGCTCCTCATATGGCCTATAGCACCCGTGGCTATGGTCCTCCCATCTCTCACCTCTCTTATGCGGATGACATCATCATCTTCACCCGGGCGGATGATGATAGACTGGTCGAGCTTATGCGCCTTTTGGAGCACTATGCCTCGGTTACCGGTCAGCTGGTTAGTGTGTAGAAGAGCACCTTCACCTTCTTCTCTTCCAGTGTGTACAGGTGGGCTTAGCGGGTCCATGACATTACTGGCTTTGCGCGTGGCGACCTTCCCATTACCTACCTTGGTGTCCCTTTAAATAAGAGCAACCTCACGAGAGCGCTTTTTGCGGGCGTCAGGCGGAGGATGATCGACAGGATCTCTGGTTGGTCGCATAGACATCTTTCTTTCGATGGTCGGCTTGCGCTGATCAAGAGCACTCTTAGCTCTCTTCCGATTCACTTGCTTATGGTCCTCGACCCCCTAGGTCTACTCTTGACGAGATTGACCAGATTATGGCCCGTTATTTCTGGGGTTACGAGGACGGTTCTGGGAGGGGGAGACGTACCCACTGGGTGAGTTGGGACTCTATCTGCCGCCCCCTTCCCGAGGGTGGCCTTGGCATCCGCCGCCTCAGGGACATTGTTACAGCTTTCTCCTACAAGCTGTGGTGGCGCTTCAGGGAGGGAAAGTCGCTTTGGGCTCAGTAACTTCGCGGCAAGTACTGCCCTAGACGTGCCAACCACCCTTGTTGGGTGACGACAGTTGATCATGATAGCAGACAGTGGCGGCGCCTCACTAGGGTCGGTAGGCGTGCCCAGGATCACATCTTCTGGGTTTTGGGCGAGGGCGAGGTTAGTTTCTGGGATGAGTGGTGGGTAGGTGATAGGTCGTTGTCTAAGGATAGACATGTTTCGCATTCCTCCTACCTGCTTGTGAGCGACCTTTGGTCGGACGGGTCATGGGATAGGGGGAAGCTAGATAGGGAGTTGGGTTTTGGGGCGGATTTTAGCGAGCATTTTTTTTATCAGATCCAGCAGATCCCCATCTCGGGGGACGGTTCGGATGGCATGAGGTGGAGACTTACATCATCGGGTGTGTTTTCTACTACCTCGGCTTGGGAGCAGATCAGGTTGAGAGATCGGCCTAATCTTCTTTTCGGGGCCATCTGGAGCGACCTTTTCATCCCTACCATTTCGGTGTTCCTCTGGCGCCTCCTCTTACGCTGGATACCCGTGGATACTATGTTACACGCGAGGGGGATCTCCTTCCCCTCTCAGTGTGTGTGTTGTTCTGAAACTAGACGCCATGAGACCGAGACCTTTACCCACCTTTTTCTAAAGTGTAAGATTGTGAGGAGAGTGTGGGAGCATTTTGCCACTTGGACCCATATATCCCTACCCACCACAGACAGTTTCATTGAGCTCCTGAGTTTTTTCTCACTGAGCACACACCTTAGACACGTGGGCTTCCTCATTCCTTGTCTGATCCTTTGGTTCACCTGGACAGAGCGGAATAGTGCGAAGCATAGGAATATTACTTTTTTGTTTCCTCACATTGTTTTGCAGGTAGAGAGACACATTTCATTCCTCATAGCATTGGGCAGGCTCACGGCCCGAGACTAGACAGGCTGCACGCCGCCACACCGTTACATGGTGGCCCCCCCACCGCCTGTTCGGCCTTCTCGGGCCAGAGTTGTTGTTTGGCTTCTATCTGACCCTCCGTGGGTCAAGCTGAACACTGATGGCTCGTTTGATCGTCATACCGGAGTTGCCGGAGGAGGAGGCTTGATTCGGGACCACAGCGGCGCCCTCATCACCACCTTCCACACGTCCCTTCAGGCCTCCTCGAGCTACGATGCAGAGATTCAGGCATTATGGATCGGCCTTCAGATTGTTGTCCACCTCTCTAGCCATATTTGGATCGAGCTAGACGCTGCGGCTGTCGCCACCCTTTTGACTTCTGGCCACCAGGGCTCGTGGCAGATTCAGCACCCGCTTATGCGTACTAGAGCTCTACTCCGGTCTGTCCATCACAGGATCACGCACATTTTTCGTGAGGGGAACAGACCTGCTGACTACCTTGCCAGCCTTGGCGCCACCATACTAGACACACATACATCTCAGACCGACACTGCTCCACTCCGCCTTCGTACACTTGTTCGGATGGACCAGCTTGGATATCCATCTTTCCGCTTTCAGTAGATTAGGATTATTGTTCTCATTAGATTGGATTTTTATTCCGGGCACCTGTTAGCCCGAAGACAGACTTTGTATTATTTTTTCTGGTTTTTCGTTTTTCTTTTTTGTTTTTATTTTTGTTAGTGGCACTCTGTAGACTGCTGTAGACTGTTGTACGTTGATATTTTGGGCCCCCGATTTTGGGGTCCTGATCTATGCACAGGTTGGGGATCCAACCCAATCCCCCGCCCTTCCGGGGCGTTGTTTGTTTAAAAAAAAAAATAACCTAGCAACAACAAAAAACTATCCATGCAACATGCTAGAACTAATATTGCAGCTTCAGACAACAAACCTAGCAACAACAGACAACTAACCTAGCAACAATAGACAACTAACCTAGCGGGAAGAAATAAATAACCTAGCCACAAAAAGCAACTAACCTAGCAGCAAGAAAGTAATAACCTAGAAACTTAAGACAACTAGCCCAACTGCAAGAAATAAATAAACTAGCAATTTAAGACAACTAACATAGCAACAATAAATAACTAACCTAGCAGCAACAGACAAATAACCTAGCAACTACAGACAACTAACCTAGCAACAACAGACAACTAACCTAGCAACAATATTTAAGTCGGGTATTTAAGTCGAGTAGTTATGGGTCAATAATGGCAACTAACTATGCAACTAACAACATACAACTAAACTAGAATAAATATAGAATAAATATACAACAATATTTAAATTACATAAAAGTCGGGCATTTAAGTCGAGTAGTTATGGCTCAGTAATGGCGGACTTCATATAAAATTGACAAAAATTAGGGTTACACTGCATTGTCAAAGGCTAATACTTCTGTGCCGCCCTACCAAAGAAGACTGCATCACAAAGCTGAAGGTGAAAATCTTCTACAATTTCTACCTTCAATGTTTCTAATAAGAATTAAAATCTCTGTTAATTTTCTTTTAATCCTCACCATGTTCTATGTATTAACTATTGCATAATATGTTTGATTATATATGCTTCTTTTATGTTAATTTAACATCTTCATAACCCTATTCTCTCTTAATATTGGACTACAGAATATGGATCACATGAATGACGATAACGAATACTTACTGTCATGGTTGTCTAAGCCTGTTTTGTCCAGGGTTCTCTACTATATGGTAAAGTTCTTTTGTTTTAATTCTTCTTTTAATAGTGCACTGTTACATATAAAGCACAGTTTAACTGAAAAAAAATATATTGTGATGTTCC
>BKCP01004294.1:1099043-1136925 GCA_008636005.1 Striga asiatica
ATCTTAAAAAAAAAAAAAAAAAAAAAAAAAAAAAACAACAACAACAACAACTTTTGTGATTGCATTGGTGTGTTAAAAAAAGTATTACAAATAATTAAGTAACATGCAAGTTATGAAAAGTATAAATTATAAATTGTATGGAATTATGTTATCTTGATGGTATATTTTTTCTATTAACTAAATAGAGTATCATTTAGGATATATGAGTAAAAAAAATAATAAAAAAATGCATAATATAACATGGAAGAAAACACATAATGTATAGTGCACATAAATTCATGGACATAAAAGCAAATATTTTTATCAAAATAGCTTCTGCTCTCGTATATGATATGACTCATTCTCGATGAAGTAATTTTCCACATTTCTAACACTTTCGGTCTAGCTCACCAGATAAATTCACCAAAATAGATTTAAGTTCAAAATCCACCACTACTTTGCATGTATTAACTTGGTGTTTAACGATTGTCTACTAATTATATGTTTATATTTCTTTGAATGGAGTTGGTTGGCATAAATATCAATACATCCATGAGATTGGAAGAAGTTGGTTTATGTTACTGCACATTTTCAAGTTCCTTCATGATTTATGTTCCCTAATAATAGGTGGAGGAATATTTACGAATTTTAGTATTTGTTATTTTTCCTAGAAATTTTGCTTGTTGTGTGGTTAATATGGTTTATTGAATATAAACTTTATGTTCGAGACAGTTCTCTTTCTCTCTATAGAGAGAAAGAGAGTTAGGATGAGAATATTAGATAGTGAAAAAAATAAGAATAAATTTGGATCACGAGATCAATCATGTCAATGGATATGATGAAGTTAAACAATGATCAATTATTAATGGCATTCTGATAATTATTTGACATATTGTGGTCAAATATTTGCATTTGACCAATAATTAAGGATAATATTGACATTTAATTCAAATTCAATAAATTGTGGGACCCACCACTAACCACCCACATTAATTCTCCACAAATCTCGTGCCACCCCCCATCTAATCCCTCCCTCATTATTTTCCACACACACAAACACACACACACACACATTACAGAACACACACACGCACTGTTCATTGCCGGACCACCCCACTCGCTGCCGCGCCCACAGCCGGCTCGCCAATCGACGTTCATGACCTCCGCCGGACACAGCCACATCGTCCCCTTTCTCACTGTTACTATCTCACCATCTTGCCGGAAAATCGTGTCGGATTTCTACTGCCGTCGCTACCATCGTCGTCTACAGCACGTACGTCGTATCGCCGCAGGTCCCCATCAGATCGGCATAGATTCACCGGAGATGTCGTCTCCGCCACATCCGGCCACCAGCAGCACGACACAGCTCCGCCGGCGATGTCATCTCCACCACAACCGGCCCTCAACATCCCGACATAGCTCAACCGTCTTTGCACTCAGTCTATCTGGCAGAAGTCCGCCGTCGATCCACCGGACGCCGTCAGATGGGCGCGAGTCGAGAATGTCCGCCGTCAGATTTTCACCTCCGCAAAACTGCCGATGACGTAACATCGGCGCGGCAAAGCAGTGACGTGGTATCCGACGGCAAGGCAGTTCATAGACGCCAGCGGTGGCTCGTACGGCAGGGGGCAGTCGAAAGATTTGTTGAGTATTGGGTTGTGGTATTGGAAATTAGATAACATATAAAGTCCTGGTTGCAATTGTAAAAATTTTAATTTATTACAATTAAGTCCATGTGTCATATTTGTAATTAATCAAAAGTTTTAATTTTGGATACTTTTGATCGCTATTGTGCAATCTAACAGTCATTTATGTGCAACATGTCTAACATTATTGTGCAATTGCAATAATAACAACAATAATAATATTAATAATAATAATAATAATAATAATAATTTAAATTGTTCGGTTGGTTCAGTTATTATGTTATTTTAAAAAATAATGGTAACATCGAACATAAATAACTGATATTTGAAAACTAAAAATGGATAATCGATATGAACTACAAAATTTCAAACCAAATATTGTAGTCAGATCGGTTTATGACTACATTGTGCAATACGGTAGTAATTACAGTGCAATTTATATACCATTATTGTGCACTTTCATCACATACATTTTTAATGGTTTATTTCAAGACAAACTAAAACATAACCGGAATAATTGGTTTGTTTAATCAATTAACTGAATTTTCTAAATAGTAGAAAGATTTATTATTTATATTATAAATAAATATATTTAGTATACATAGACAATAAAGTGCAGTCTCGTATACAATAACGTGCATTCCAACTAACGTTATTATGCAGTCTATTGATTATTATTTTTTTTTTTTTTATGTGCATTTAACTTTAGAAACTTTAATAATGTATTTTTAATTAGCATTGTTTGCATTTATCAAATAATTTATATAACAACAATATATTTAATAAATTTATATTTTATTGAATACTTTATATTATAGTTTGCTGAAAATAAATAACGAATACTTTTTTCCGTAATGCGAGGTTATCGGACTCAATAATGTGCATATGGTATAACAATGTTGTGCAGTCTGACGGTCGATAATATGCATCGTGTTTAATATTATTATGCATCTTAAAGTGTGACTGTAACAGCCTAGTCCACCCGCTGTAGAATATTGTCCGCTTTGGGCCCGCTCACCCGCACGGTTTTGCCTTTGGAGCTAGCTCACAAAAACGCGTCCTACAAGTTAAGGTATCCACACCCTCTTATAAGGCATGTTTCGTTCTCCTTAACAATCAATGTGGGATATTACAGTGACATTATTTTTTTTTATGTGCAATTCAAAAATAAAAACTGTGTGTGTGTTCAGTTATTTAAAAAAAATATAATAATAAAATCGAACCGAAAATAACAAAAAACTTTAAAAGTAACATAGATAATCGAATAGAAATATAAAATTCAGACAAAATAACTTAGTTTGGTCGATATAGTGCAACCCGACATTCACTAAGGAGCAATCCGACTAACAGTAATGTACAATATAATTGTAGTTATTTTTTTACAGTAATGTGCAATATAAGTTTAGTTATTTTTTTTACTAATTTGCATCAACCCAAACTAACAACAAAATACTCGGTTTATTTGACTGGCTAATCAAATTAAACTAACTAGTCAAAATAACCTGTAATTTATATAATAAAAATATATTTAGTATTTTTATGTTTTTATTTAATAATTTATATTAATTTATTGTATAAAAGACCAATATATGTATATATATATATAAAAATTCAATATTTTTATATAGTTTTTCAGATTTGTTAGTTTGATTGTTTGAAAACATAACAAAATATTACAAGTATAAACACACTTAATAGTGAATATGTACTTTTAATTGTTCATACGAGATCACTGTGTTACGATAATGTGCACTCTCGACATCATTATTAATGTGCATTCAGTGTATCAATTTTGTGCAGCGGCCAATACATGTAATTTTTAATATGCATATCGCTATATTACATATTAAAATTTTTAAGTATTACGCATTTTATTTATTATTAATAAACATTTATTTAAAATTTTGTTATAAATTATATATTTGTCCATGTACTAAAATAAAAAACATTCAAAATTTATGAAATTAAATATATGTCCGTAATTTTTTTGTCTAACACATATGCCCCTAAATTAATATTCAAAAATTATTTGGTTGCACATATATCTAATAATTGCAAATATGACCCTATACATTATCTAATTTCCCAAATCAAACCAATAAATCTCTAACCCCCAAATCAAAGTTGTAGGTTTTTTGGCACATATGATTGGGTATCGCCGGCTCGCCTGCGACCGGACGCCGGACATTGATGTGATATTGGAAGACGCCGGTGGAGTCGCTGCCGACTTCCAGGCGCATGGGTGCCGTGCGAGGCGTCGGGATCGCCGGCGAGCTCTGCCTCCTGGTCGACCGCGACCACGTCGGACATGAGGAGTTCACCACGACGCGTTGTGGACCCTGCAGACGGACATTTGCAGATGAGACGTCGACGGCGGAGGACCTAGGGGAACGGTCGACTCTGTTGTAGCAACGTCGGATTGTGGGCCGGCCTCCTTGACAGAAGTGACGGTCCGTAGATTCAGCGTCGGCCGCCGGAGAAAATAGAAGCGGTTGACGGCGCTGGCGGAGGTGGTGGATGGCCGTCCAAAGTGCTGGTTGAACTGTCTGTGTATAAGTGTGTGTGGAGAGAGACGATCGTTTGTGTGTGGAGAGAGGAAGAGATTATGTGTTTTCTGCATGAAAGAGAATGACTGGTGGGACCCACTGATTATTTGGTGGGTTGGACATTAATTAGGGTCAGTTGGTATGAGGTAGGACCCACATGTTGGTTGGGTACAAAATTACTACACTACCCTTAATGTGTTTAAAATATGGGTATTTTTTGAGCTGTTGGATCATCCGATTCGATGACTAAGATGCATTCTTATTTCTTTCACTGAGAATCATTCTCACTGGAGTGTGACCCTCTATATATATATATATATATATATAGTACCATGTGATATTCTTCCTACTATTGGCTTCAATTTGTTTTAATAACTACCATAAAATTTATAATTGATGGATTAAATTTGTTTTAATAACTATCATAAATTCTATAATTGATCTCATGATAACGATCAAGAAACATAAATCATTACACTTGGCTTAAAAAAAATATCTCATTTAATTTGTAATTAAGAAAATGTATACATTGTGTTGCTGTCTTGAATTAGCAACTTAAAATTAAACACAGTTGATGTTCAGCAAATAAAGATAGAAGTTGGATTGGATTTTATTGATTATGTTCTCAAGGGTACTGAAGTCGGTTTTAAGCTGAAAACCGAGATTGTCTTTTGTACATGTACCATATGATCGAAAAAGATCCGATCCTCGTACTATCATAAATTCTGCTATTTATAGTACGGTGGCTTTTGTCTCCTTCCTCGAAATGGATAGAGATGCATTTAATATTGAGCTGCTTTGTTTTGAGGCGGCGGGAAACATCAATGATTGCCTTTTTGTTTCGTTGGTCCAATCAGATGCTTCTAATGATTACTTTTTGTTTGGAATGCTCAATCTTTATGGTAGTCGGTTGACTTGAAGTCGGTTTACTCATGCTGATTTCAGATGTCGGTTTTGATCCTCTTCATGGTCTGTTGGAAGAGATCTTTCGGAACTCGGCAACTCTAATGACGTCGGTAATTTGCTCTAATTTATTCCGACTTGCGATACATAATTCTAATTGCTGAAGTTGGTATCAACACATTGCTTTTACTAAAAATTCAACTATTAATTACTATTCTTATATGGTGATAATAGTGAGAGAAAGACAATGGGTTAATACCGGAAAGCAGAGTTAATATTGAAAATTACATTATATTACATTTGTTTACATTTTCAAACAAACAATAACTCAATGTAGATGATACAAATAACTTTACAGTATTAACCAAACAACACAATAAGAGAGATATAATGTGGTGGATACTCACTAAGGCTCGCTTATGATAATATCTGACACAGTCTCGCCATTCAACCAAACACACCCTCTGAGGAGTTTGTCCATGCCTCGTCATGCGATAATAGCAAGAGTTTTTATAATCTCTTTTGTCAGGTTAGTATAAAAGGCGGAAGAGACACGAGTAGTTAAGACTTAAATAGTATAGACTAGTACAATATCCGTGTATTACACGGGTATTGAATTAGAAAGCTTTTGTTAAAAAATATTAAATTTTTTATTTTTTAAAAACTAAAATAATTTAATTTTATATAAAACATTACTTTGGGTTTTAATTAAACTGTCAAATTATATTTTTTTAATCATAATAATTAAATACCCATACATTAAATGAAAATGTTAACCCGTATTGAATTTTTTTTACTTATATCTTATAAAAATATTGATATTATTAACTATTACATAAGTATAATATATATCTTAAATAAATAGAAATAATATGGTGATATGTATATGCATAAGTGTAAAATATGTTTATTTAATATTAAGCAAAATAGATCAATTTTTTTACTTAATTATATGTCTAGTACATCAAGTGTCATATCAGTTGTGTTTCACAATTTTTAACTTTATATGTAATTTTAGAATTTATATAAATAATTATTTAGTTTTATTACATTGACAACATACCAATTAGATTTGAAATAAATATCATTTTTAAGAGAATACATATTAATTTCTATTACTTTATAATATAATTTTATAGTTTTATTTGATATAATTTAATTTAGTTTGATAAATAAATTAAATTTTATAAGGATATATATTATTGTTTTGTATTATATAAATATATATATATAAATAGTAAAATACAAACGGACTTCATGATATCAATTCAAATGCGACACACTAATTAGGATTTTTTTCTTGACAATATTAACCCTATTTAAGAGATGTTGTGGGAAACGATGGAGATGTGATATGAAGAGACACTGAGTATTAAATGGAGGGCTAAAAATGGAAAAATATGAACAAAATATTTAAAAACATTTATTTTATCAATGATCAATTAAGCCAAAGTGACAAGTAACAAGCATAGGAGGGAGTATATATTATATATTTTAGTATGACACATGTTACTTGTACGACTTATATGTGTTATATTATAATAAATTTTCTACCTTATAACATATAACAACATTAAACATAAATATATTAATTGATAAATAATTTTATTTTCTAATTAATTTTAATAAATAATTTTATTATTATTATAAAAAATAAATATAATTTATTTATTTTATATATACAATATAGATGTCAAATCGAAGCTCATCAAAAGATGATTAATTTGATATATTATATATGTAAAACCGATAAGAAATATAAAAGTTATCAACTTTTAAAATATATTTGCAATTCATTGGTTATAATAGAAAATGATATTAAAATACAATTAATACAAATTTTAATTTATATCCAAGCCTAAATCCAAAGTATGATTTTTTGTGAATAAGATTACGAAGTATAAGAATTTGCCACGTAAGCTCAGCGCATTGTGAAATTATATATAGAGGAGATGGTAACTTTAATATGTAAAGGGAAAATGTGTAAAACTACTTTTTTTTATCTCAACAATTCTGACATTGAACAAATGACACCCACCATACACACATCTTATCTTATGTCTATCATATTCATACCAAACAAACAAAAGTGTGGATCCCATCTCCACAATACAATCATGAGATAAGATTTATCTTATCTTGTCCATCTTAACAAACATGCCCTTATAATATACATGTAGACCTTTTATCATTTTGAGTTACTATTTGGATGGAAATAGCCTTTTGAATTTCAATTATATTATTGTATATAGCTTATCATTATTATCGGTTTTTTCAATATCTTTTAAAGAAAACTATCTCGCGTGATTATCCCTCTTTGTTAAAAAAAAAGTTAAATTAAATAAATTTTTATGACTAAACATTGAATTTGTGTAGATTTTGATTAGGTAGGAATATTCTATATGTTAAGTGGATATTTATGTGGTATTTATTTTCTCAAAATTTGAAATAGTCTATTAAAATTAGTCATTTAATTTTCATTCGAAAAGTTAGTTATGGAAACTTAAAAGATGTAAGATGCCTTTGCTGTTATGAGTTGTAAAAAGTTAATAGATGTAAGAGCCTATCACACATTCAATTTTTTTAACTGAGCTGGACTCTTTGTCTTATTTGTATAAGAGTAATGGCATCATGTGATTATGATGATGAAATTTGATAGAGATTGAATGTGAAGTAAAATGATTATTGGAAAAACTAATATTTCTAATTAAAAAATTACAAACAGAAATATATTATTTTATAAAATAAAAGAAGTATATCGATAAATATACTATGAAATATATATATATATATATATATATATATATTTGTACTTTCTATAGTTTAAAGTAAAATATTCTTAACTCTATTAATATATAAAGTGCAAATGATATTTAGTTGAAATAGCAACTAAAAATGAGCAAAAAAATATTTGATTTCCCGCCTAAAGTATTTACTATATTGAGTAATATTTTTTGCCAAATTTTGAAAAATCCCGCCTAAATTAATGTACAGAAACGTTTTGGTCAAATATTGCGACTACTACCTTTATTAGTTGCATGATTTAAATTTGAAATATAATATATTGACAAAACTTGCAGTTATTACATTTATTAGGTGCATGGTTTAAATTTTGTATATAATATATTGAAAATAAATAAATGATTTTTATTTAAATTTAAAATTAAAAAATAATTATTCTTAACTCACGGGTTAATATTAATTTGGATGTAAATGAAATAGTCAATTATTTATAGTTTAATAAATTACTCAATAACTTACGAGTCAATATTAACTTTGACGTAAATGAAATAGTCAATTATTTATAGTTTAATAAATTACTCAACTACTTAATTATTTTTATTTAAATAGTTTATACAATAATAAATTATTTTAAGTAATAAAACAATATGAATTTTATATTTATACTTTTTATTCACATAAGTTGTTAAATATATGATAACATTTTACCAAAATTACTATTTTAAAGAATCACATATAGTCAAATCGATTTTCTGAATAAAATTTTTGAAATGATACTTATTTTGAAACGAATATAATGTAATTTATTATCAGTTATGTGAACCGCACGGGTTGTGTCCTAATTTTAAAAAGACATTTTTATATAATCTTGCACAATTTAAACTTTATATAACATTTTCAATAAATTTATATTGGTTAATTGTATTACATATTGTTCCACGTTTTTTATTTATAAATATTATTTAATAAGAATTTTTAATTTATAAATATTAATTAATATCTCTTACTCATGCACGGCACGAGACTCATACTAGTTATTGTATAAACAATGAATGAATATTAACAAAATTTTGAAACGTATGTCTCCACTTAAATAAAGTAAAACAAAGGATTGATGGTTAGTATAATGTTGAAAATAAAAATAAATATAAAATTTGAAATAATACTCCATATTTTCTATGGGATCATTGTTTTGTTGAAGACTAGACTTGAAATTTCCAGCATCAATTTCGAGAAAAAGCAGACAAAATTGAGTAATAAGAAGTCAAGTTATTTGCAATGGAATTTGCTTTCAACACATGGCAAAGGTAAACATAGAAATATTTGCAATCTCAATCAGCACGCGGCAATAAAGAACTCGTCACTTTCTCTCTCTAAGGAAAAATTCACAAATCGTCGTCACTACTCAAATCTTAGCTTCTTCGTCGGTTTGCTTCGTCGCCTTCCCCAGCGGGGCTCGTCGGGCATACGGTGGGACGCAGCAGGACCATGTGGCCGGCTTCGAGAGATGCGTCGATGGGAGGGGTTCTTCTACGCCTGGGAGATGGTAGTTCCGTTCCGATTTCCGGTTTTTGCCGTATCAGGTGCCGGAAGGGTGTGGCGGACTGTCGTTTTCATCAGAATCTTCGCTGCGGCGGTCCTATGGCGTCCTCTTGAGGATGGTTGCCGCCCCAATTTTTCCAATTTAAGGTTTGGGTGGAGATGCCTTCTCTGGCCGTTTTTCTCTCCTCTCGTCGGGTGGTCGTCGGGTGTGCAATTGTGGGTCGAGCAGGTATTGGTGCACTGCGGAGCCTGTGGAGGTGCACTCGAGGTCGTCGGGCAGAGGAGTCGGCTGTTGATGTATGGCTTCGGGCTGGGTTGTTACAATCTTGGCCCGAGTCCGGTGTGGAAAGTTGGGCGGCATTTGGGGTGCGGGTTTCCGGGTCTTGTGGTGTTGTCTGTCTGGACTAAGGTTGGGTCCAACGGTTCCCGATCCAGTTAGGCGTTCTCTTGCAGTTTCTGAATCGGGTCCTGGGCCTTGACTGCCATTGTTGTGTTTGATGAGGTTTCTTATTGTGGGAAGGGTTGTAGTAGTAGTAGTAGTAGTAGTAGTAGTAATTTTTTTTAGTATGTCGTTCGTGTTTGGTGTTTGTCCCTGTGTTTTAGGTTTGGGCCGTTGGCCTTTGTCAGCTCGAGTGTCACCTTATTACCCTGTTGGGGTCATAGTGTTGTGTTGTTTAGACTTTAGTTTAAGGGGACAAGTAGAATTTCTTCATTACATGATTCGCTGAAATATCTTGAAATTTCTGTGTTTTGAGTATTACCCCGTTGGGATCAGTTCTAGGCGGTCTTTTGACCTATCCTTCCACTTTTTCAGCTATTAGCTGTTTGTATTAAGTTGTTGACTATTTATAATCAACTGGTGGCTGCTCTTTGCACATTTGTGCATTTTTATTTAGTAACTCTATCGTTCCAGAATATATATATATAGGATGTGGTTCAAATGAGAACCAAGTCCTAGCGTGAGAACCGTGAGAACCGCTATTTTTAATTGTATGTAGTGCTATGATTAATTGTGTTTTAGTGCTATTTTTAACTAGGATGTATTTGATTAAAAATAGCAACAAAATTTTTATTAGCATTTATGAAAATGATGGCACCATGTAATATTAAAAATAGCATCATACACAATTAAAAATAACATCAAATATGGTTCTCACGGTTCTCACACCAGACATAGTTTTTATTTGAACCAGCCCCTATATATATATATATATCCACATCATATATATATATATATATATATATATGATGTGGTTCAAATGAGAACCAAGTCCTAGCGTGAGAACCGTGAGAACCGCTATTTTTAATTGTATGTAGTGCTATGATTGATTGTATTTAGTGCTTTTTTTAATCAGGATGCTATTAAAAATAGCAACTTAGCATTTGTAAAAATGATAGCACCGTGTAAGATTAAAAATAGCATCATAAATAATTAAAAATAACATCAAATATGGTTCTCACGATTCTCACACACCAGAAAAGGTTTTTATTTGAACTCAGCACGCGACGGATAGCAATTTTTTTTTTGTGGCATGCACTTTGCACTTTAGTCTCTATTCAATTTCGTGAAAAAGCACACAAATTAAGAATAAGAAGTCAACATACGCATTGCTTTCGACACGTGGTAAAAATAGAAATATTTGCAATCTCAATCACCAAGCCGAAAGCGACCTTTTTTTTTTGTTGCCTGCACTTCACACTCTAGTAAATATATAAACTTGAGCTAAGTAGAGAACATATGCATCACATTAATTCCTTTGTAGTCAGTCTCTAATTAATTAGTACTCTCTAGACTTTGAAAAAAAAATCTAGGATAATTTGATGACAAAGAGAGTCCTAGTTAAAAAAGAGATCCTCTCGTATCCACTTTTTTTACTAGCTAGATCTTCTAAATACGAGAATCCCTAGCAATATATACTTTCCATCTATGAAGGATTTTGTTAATCAACATATTTGGTGTTGATTGTTAGGCCATTAAGGTAGTGAAAACTGAGTTTAGTTGGAAAGGATGCATAGAATTTGACTTAACTGAGGTCGAATTTCCCGAATGAATGTGGTCGGTCTCCATCTTAAATGTAGAAGTCTCTTCCGTGTATTAAATTTTGTCTGTCGGAAAAATAAAAATTGGCCCCTTTCAACCTGGTCCCTGGAGGCAATTTATAGTACTTTATGCCCTGGCCATTGTATATCGAGATCACATCAATTAAATTCTATTTGACGAGCATTAAATACTAGTAAGCTACCCTGTTGATCTAACGAGCATAGGTCTATAATGGCAACGTGCCCGTCCCATCAGTAATCATTGGATCACAATTAGTAGGAGTATTATAATTTTTTTCCACGACTAAGTGCTACAGGGTCCCTGACCTGAATGAGCTGAGGAAGTCGGACATTTGGTGTATGATGCACATGTTTTTCTTTAATTTACGTATGCAATGGACCGACTTTGACTGACCTTTGGGGATCCGACCTACAGGGGCGAAACCAGAAAATTAGTTGAGAGGGGACAAAAGACATGACATAATGGGTTCAGAACCGATAGCGAACCGATAACATTTCGGTAACCGATTTTTGGTTACCGTTACACATAAGTCGGTTCAGTTCGGTTTATTTTCTCATCGGTTCGGTTCGGTTTATGATTTTCAGTCAAAAAATATCAACCCTAGCCTAGGCAATAAAAGAGAGTTGAAGTCTTTTATATGAGCAAATTAAAATTGTAGAATGATAATAAGTAATATACAAAACTAGTAGTAGAATAAAAGAAGTGTTGAATTTATAATTGACAATTGTAGACAAGTTGGTCTGGCGAGTTCGTCTAAAAACAAAAAATATGGGGGTGCAAAAATAAATTTAAAAGGGGAGCAAATTAAATTTTTTAATATTAATAGTAAAAAAAATTAAAATTTGAGGGGGAGCAATTGCCCCCCTATTAATCCATGTAAATTCGCCACTACCGACCTAGCATGCATATATGCCTTAATATTTTTCCTTTTATCTTTTCCAACCCGAATATCAACAGATTATTTCCCCTCATGTTGTACGGCTCATAGGTCTCGAGGTCACAAACCTGACCTCTGCACCTACCTGCCACAAGACTTATCCAAGTCGTAACCAAGATCTTAACGCCACCGACCTACGTACAGGTCATGAGGTTTCTACTACATCCTAACTCCTTAGGTCTTCCGAGCGCCGAGCTACTTGGGTCTCTCCAGTATCCAAGCTTTCTTGGTCTACCGACTCCCTAAGCCGTCTGAGCGGGGCTTGTCGTGAGGTGTAAGTGCTAAATTGAATTGAGCTCTGTGAAGCGTCCACAACCGAGATAACCATTCTGGTCAATTCACCGAGCTATTCTGGATGTTATATAAGATATATTAGCTTTTACACGACTCACTAATAAATTGATTTTTTTCACCCCAATAAGTGCAGACATAGTATATGCGATAAATATACGACAGTTAGACAACGAATATGCACAGATTCGACTAACAGTTTGGTCAATCATGGTCCATCGTTGGGTAGTTTCTGTTCCATTATTATTTTTATGTGAATGAACTTGCGACTACTATGCAAATTATAATCTTATAATAATCGCACAACACTCGCAAAATATTTTTTTTTACAATTGTCACATTGAACAAATGGCACCCACCATACACACATCTTATCTTATGTCTATCATATTCATACCAAACAAACAAAAGTGTGGATCCCATCTCCACAATACAATCATGAGATAAGATTTATCTTATCTTGTGCATCTTAACAAACATGCCTTTATAATATACATGTAGACCTTTTATCATTTTGAGTTACTATTTAGATGGAAATAGCCTTTTGAATTTCAATTACATTATTATATATAGCTTATCATTGTTATCGGATTTTTCAATATCTTTTAAAGAAAACTATCTCGCGTGATTATCCCTCTTTGTTAAAAAAAAGTTAAAGTAATGATTTTGTTATGACAAAACATGGAATTTGTGTAGATTTTGATTAGGTAGGAATATTCTATACCTTAAGTAGATATTTATATTGTATTTATTTTCTCAAAATTTGAAATAGTCTATTAAAATTAGTCATTTAATTTTCATTAGAAAAGTTAGTTATGGAAAATTAAAAGATGTAGATGCCTTAGCTGTTATGAGCACTGTTCTATAAATCGGCCTAGGCGGTGCCCTGGCGCCTCCGATTTGCACAAATCGGCAGAAAAAATCAGCCAGACGGCTAGGTGGCCCTAGGCGCTCCTAGGCGGGCTTGGCGGGATCGGCAGCCAGGCGATTAGGAGGCGTCTAGGCGGGCATAGGCGGGCTCGGCGGCAATTTTTCAGTTTATTTTTTTTTTTTTAAAAAAAATACTTATTATATTAGTTTGTTCTCATGTTTTCTTTAATATATATTAATATTATTATTTGGATTTTGGTGTGTGAATTTATTATAAATTGAGATAGCTTTATTTTGTATGTAGTTAAAATAAATAAAAATTAAGGTATTTAATATTAATTTCCGGGTCCCGCCTAGGCGCTCTAGGCGCTAGGCGCTGGTCGAGCGTCTAGCGGACGCCTAGCCAGTTTTAGAACACTGGTTATGAGTAGACATGACCACGGGTTAACCGGCCAGCCGACCCGGCCCGGTCAAACCCGTTGCCACGGGTTCGGGACCGGACCGGATTTCAGACGGGCCGTTTAAGGGTCATCCATTTCATGACCCCCAGGCCGGGCCGGGTCGATAACCCTCCTTTTCTATTTTTTTTTTTCTATTGTTTTAAAAAAAAAAGGGACCCGGCCCGGACACGAACCGACCCGAACACGGAACCGGCACGAGTATAGGTCCGTGCCAGTTCACAGTCAGTGTTTTTGAGCCCACCGACTGGGTGGGCCCGACCCGAATTTTGGCCATGTCTAGTTATGAGTTGTAAAAAGTTAATAGATGTAAGAGCCTATAGCNGTAAAATATGCTGAAATCTATTAATATATAAAGTGACAATGATATTTACTTGAAATAATAATTAAAAATTAGCAAAAAAAAATATTTGGTTTCCCGCCTAAAGTATTTACTATATTGTGTAATATTTTTGTTCAAATTTTGAAAAATCCTGCCTAAATTGATGTATAGAATCGTTTTAGTCAAATATTACGGCTATTACATTTATTAGTTGCATGATTTAAATTTGAAATATAATATATTGACAAAGCTTGCAGTTATTACATTTATTAGTTACATGGTTTAAATTTTGTATATAATATATTCAAAAAATAAATGATTTTTATTTAAATTTCAAAATAAAAAATAATTATTCATAACTCACGGGTCAATATTAACTTGGATGTAAACGAAATAGTCAATTATTTATAGTTTAATAAATTACTCAATAACTTACGGGTCAATATTAACTTTGACGTAAACGAAATAGTCAATTATTTATAGTTTAATAAAGGGTTAATTGCCAAATAAACCTCGACCTTTTCACTTTTGGCAATTTAATCCAAACTTTTGAATAATAGCAATATAATCTCTACCTTGTCTTACTTTTGCAAAATTGACTTAAAACCCGTCGGACGGCCAAAACATGCCAGCGTGTCCGGCTGTGTTTTATCTACGTGTAATTTTCAGTTGCTCAGTCAGATTAAATAAACACGTGGAATTTTGTACGAAAATAGTATAAAAACCCGATCCCTTCCCAAATTCATAAAATCCCAAATCAAAATTTCGCAACCCTAATTTCTCAATCTTACTTTTGAAAGTTCTTGTTTTTTTTCTTTTGGCAGACGATAGCTCGAGCAAGCAAACCACGATCCTGCTAGTGGAAGATGTCGTCTTCATCTCGCGCAAGCCAGAGTTTTGGAAGCTCCAGTGTTCCTTCGAAGATATGTCGCTGTCGCCATCCCAAGGTAGCGAAGGTGTATTCCTCCACGACGGACGATAATCCATGTAGAAGGTTCTATAGATGTGCTACATGGAAGGTGAGCTACATGTATTGTGTTTGGTCGGGATGGTTTGGGCAAGGAGAAAATTTTATAGATTCGCACTTAATCGCTTAAATTTTTCAAAAAATTGAGATTGTTTGGTTCGGTATCAGGACTTTCGGCACGATTTAATTCAGTTCAATTCGTTTTAAAGGTCTAGAAATTAGTGTGAGAACACTAATTTCTTCAAATTCCCAAATTTCATAAACCTAATTAAAACTCCAATTTCTATAAACCCTAATTTTATTCGATTTACATTGTTCAGGAAGGAAATGACCGCGGCTTTTTTGATTGTTTTCTTCAAAATCCCTAATTTTCATAAACCTAATTAAAACCCCAATTTCTATAAACCCTAATTTTTCGGTTTACATTGTTTAGGAAGGGAATGATTGCGGTTTGTTCGAATGGATTGATCCCGAAATTTCTCAGTTGCAAAAATCTTGTTTTCTGCAATTGAAATCTAAGAAAGAGTATTTGGTAGAGCAGTTGAGGGATAAGGTTGCAGTGGAGAAATTGTACTCTGGAAAGACATTGGAAAAAGATGAAATTGCGGACCGTGACATTGACTTTGAACAAAAACTGAATGAACTTGAGGTTGAAGTTCGGAAGAACAATGAAGCCGTGCTGGTTATGAAAAATACATTAGGTCTCATGCAAAAACTGGAAAGGAAGATGAATGTTGTAATGTTTTGCTTGATTGTGGTTATGATGATTTATTTCCATAGTTTGGTTGGGAAATCTGGTCATGAGCAGAGGCCTAAAATGTTGCTTTGAATATTTTTATGTTTTATCTCATTTTGTGGATGTATTGAACTTAAGAAAGAATGCAATCTATTGTTGTGTTTTATCTCATTGTTATTGTCCTTTTAATTGGTGTAATCTTTTGTTATGTTCTGAAAATTATGAGATCCAACTTAACAACACTTTATTTATAGAAAAGTGAGATCAACATTACAAACAATGATAAAGCACACTAAACATTACAGCAACACTCCAAATTGATTAATAATCTATTCCAAAGTGATTAATAATCTGAGATCTTCCATAACAACATCAAATAGGTCTTGAGTGCCTAATCAGAGAACTTCCAAAACAACATAGCCTAATCTGAGAGCCACCAAAACAACATAGCCTAGTCTGAGTGCCAAAACAACATCACATACTTCCAACACTCCACAATCAACAATAGTACAAAAGTAAATCTTTTCTAATCATCCACAGTTCAACAATACTCCAAAATAAACCTAAGTTAACCACCATCTATGAGCATCACTCTCTTGAGTGCCTAAAGCACCCTTAGTCTTCTTCCCCTTCTGCATTTTCCCCTTCCCTCTAGTGTTGGTAGAACCAGTACCTTTCTCAGAAATTACATGAACTCTTCTTTCTGATGAAAACTGCATTTGTGACATTTTAAATAATAAATGAAAATCATTATAAAAAATTATTAGAAAGAAAACTGTTAAGGTAATAGACATACCCTCATGTAGGTATTACCAGTCTCCTCAGACTGAAGGATTCCAAATCCCTTTCTTGCCTAAGAAACAAATATAATAATAACTGAGAACTTCCAAAACAACATGATATATGGTATAACTGAGTACAGAAACAACATGATATATGGAATAACTGAGCACAGAAACAACAAATATAATCAAACTTTAATAAAATAAAATGCTATTACCAGAGCTCTTTCCTTTAGAGTTAAAGATGATGACTGTTGGCTTTGACTGTTGGGTTGACTTCTTTGTTGACAATGAACTTGTGTTTTCAACTGTTGATCCAACATTCTTCTTGGGCCTCCCCCTTGGATTCTAACAAAAAATAGATATTAAAACATGATTTCATTTGTTGTTCAAATTTATGTTTAACATAATAAGACTTGAAATAGTAATTATAACCTTTGGTTGCTTCTCTACTGGAGGATTCGAGCATGACTGTTGGGCTGATCCAACATTCTTCTTGGGCCTTCCCCTTGGATTCTAACAAAATAAAAATAAAGATTAAAACAAGATATGATTTGTTTTTCAAATTGATGTTTATCATAATAACACTTGAAATAGAATTTATAACCTTTGGTTGTTTCTCCACTGGAGGATTAGAGCATGATTTCTTATTGTGCCCTTTTTGAAAATATCTTTGACAAGTCATAGTCAACCCAAACCTCCTCAACTTAGTCCCACAATTGATATCCTCCTCAGGTGCTCTCTTCCTTTTCTTCTTTGGCCTTCCTGGCATCTTTTTAAAAGGAGGAGGAAGAATAGGATAACTTTGTGCAACTGGCCACAATTTCTTCCCATTTATGGGTTCTAATGACAAGCTGTACAATTGCAGATACCTTTCAACTGAGTAGTACTCAGACACAAACTCTACAGGATCCTGATGTTGGAAATTTATTGCAGAACATGCATGTACACATGGTATGCCTGTAATATCCCAACTTCTGCAAGTACATGTCTTGTTCTTCAAGTTCACAACAAACTGATCATCCTCATGCACAACCTCAAATCTTTCACCAACAGCTGGCTTTGTGAGACAGAGCCTAGACATGTATTTGTTGTTCTCTAACTTCTTTCTTATTCTAGGACAAATCCTATCTGTATACCCACTGTGTCCTAACAACTTGTCATGTTGTCTTTTCATTAACTCACTTCTAACAAACTCAAGCATATCAATAATGTGTTTGCTTCTACCCTTAACAATCATTCCATTGAATGTCTCACTCACATTGTTCTCAATCATATCACATCTAGACAGAGGAGAAATGTAAGCCTTACAGAATTTGGTAGGATCTCTGTCCATGAAATCTTCATAAGCAGCTGGATCTTCTGACTTCAAATCTTCCAAAAATATGTTGTAGTCCCCCAAGTGAGTGCTGAGCACAATCTTCCAAAAAATGCTTTTCAGTGTGAACCCTTTGAAACTCTTCTTCCAATTCATATATACATGTCTTGCACAGTTTCTGTGCTCAGCATGTGGAGCCAAATCTCTTAATGCATTAAGAAGACCCTGCAAAAGGATAAAATTTGATTAAGTGGAAAAATTCATTTATGTTCACAAAATTTATGAGAGAGAACTTACTTTTTGTTGGTCTGACATGAAAGTATATCCAAGACCATCAGTAATTCCCAAATCAGTAAACAAAATACCTAGAAACCACCTCCAACATTCCTCATTTTCTGTCTCAACAACTGCCCAAGCCACAGGATATATTTGATTGTTGCCATCTTTTGCTGTGGCACACAATAAAGCCCCACCAATAAAAGTCTTCAAGAAACACCCATCAAATCCTAAAATGGGCCTACAACCACTAATGAAACCCTTTCTCAGTGCACTAAATCCCACATAGAACCCTCTGAATGTAGTTTCTTCACCAAGAAGAAACTCAAACCTTCCATCTCTGTCTACCCTCAACAACTCTGCCATGTAACTTCTCAGAGAAGCGTAATGGCCAATTACTTAACCTCTAAGCATCTCAAGAGCTCTCCACTTTCCTCTATAAAGCTTCCACTTTGTAGGCTGTACTGCAAACTTTTCAGATATTATTTCTTCCATTTGGGTAATGGACATGTTTGGATTCTTTCTGAATTTCTCAACAAACTCCTCAGAATCCACTCTGATGTAACCTGCCTGGTGTGGACATTTCTATGGCATTTGTGCTCCTTGTTCAACTGTCTAATTGTTACACTACCCTCTTTCATAACTGCACTTGCATACAAGGTCCAAGGGCAACCATCAACACATTTCACTCTCAACAGTTTTTTGCTAGTTTTCAGAAACTTTATGTCTCTCCCTTGAATAATAGCTACATTCCTTAATGTTTTTTTCAACTCCTCTATGCTTATGAATCTCATCCCTAACATAAACTCAAGAGTACTATGATCACATTTTGGATCATAAGTAACTATTTTCCTTCTACCTATACAGTTCCCATCATCATCCATTTCCCACTCACTACCTGAATTTTCAAAAACCAATCCACAATCTACAAACCCAGAATCTTCACTGTCCATCTCAATGGCCTTCTTTGACTTCATGTTGTCTGCACATTCTCCAACATCCTCTAATATCCCCTTTTTGTGCTTCTTCAAATTCTGTCTTGCCTCAAAATATTCAGCATCATCATCAGAAGCAAAATCATCAAGAGACAGTTCATCATCAAATGAGCTATCATCAACAGGGAAATAGTCTTCATCCTCACTATCATCCCCAGACCCATTTCCAACCTCACAGTCACCCACATTGGAAGTAGGCAACTGTGGAGTTTTTAGGTTATTTCTCACTTCTGTATCAACATCACCATCTTTCTGTGACTCAGCTAATAAATCCACATCATTAGGATTCTTAGGATCAGAATTATTCTTAGGATAAGAGAAATTGTCTATATATGAATCAATGTCAAATTGTTCCTCTGACCTTGGTGCACTTTCAACACTAGCTTCATTTTCACTGTTATCTTCTTCTATAATTTCTCCTACTACATAAACCTCTAATAATGTTCTTCCCTTAGTAGCGTGGTTAATCATCTCCATAACTACACTATCATCAACAACATCTTTAAACATATCTGCTCCATTGTTCCTTGGTATTCTGTATACAAGTTTTTCAAACTTTTCAACCCCCAGCTTCTCAACTACTTCTTAAAAGTCAAAATACCCAAACCTATCCACATCTAAACCATGAACTGTTTTAAATTTACCACCTAAGTACTCAACAGAAGTTCCACATTTAACGAACTGGCCTCCATAGTTTACAAAAATTGAAAATTTTCCACTACAATGCAAACATATGAATAAATAAGATAATAGCAACAAGTGAATTGCATAAGACTCTAAATTTCCCAACAAAAACCCTAATTGTTCAAAAAAGCCCTAATTTCTCCCAAAAAACCTAATTATTTAGATAAGCCCAAATTGTTCAGAAAATCCCAATTTTCTCCCAAAAAACCTAATTATTTAGAAAAACCCTAGTTTTCCCAAAAAAACGTAATTTCTTAGAAAAGCCCCAAAAAGAAGCCTAATTTCACAAAAAAAACCTAAATTCCAAGAATAAATGAAATTTCTAATCGAATCCAAAATATAAGACCAGACTCGAGAAATATCGAAATAAAAATTGCAGAAGAAAGAAAGAAAGAATAGCGCACCTGTCTTTCATCTTCCCGACATATAACGAATCTCGAACGCACGACGACAAGAAATCTGGAACGCAAAAACACAAACTCGCATGCAATTGGGACAACCTTGTAGCGGATTCTTGATACAGAGACACGATTTCAGATTTAGGGTTTGATTTTTTTTGTCGAGATCGATTTTTCTCTTAAGACGGGTTAATTTGATTTGGGAATTTGATTTGGGGATCGGGTTTTTAATTTGAAGATGGGTTAATTTGATTTGGGGATCGGATCGGGTTTTAGTTTGATTTGGGTAACTGAAATTCCACGTGTTTATTTAATCTGACTGAGCAACTGAAAATTACACGTAGATAAAACACAGCCGGACACGCTGACATGTTTTGGCCGTCCGACGGGTTTTAAGTCAATTTTGCAAAAGTAAGACAAGGTAGAGATTATATTGCTATTATTCAAAAGTTTGGATTAAATTGCCAAAAGTGGAAAGGTCGAGGTTTATTTGGCAATTAACCCATTAATAAATTGCACAACTACTTAATTTTTTTTATTTGAATAGTTTATACAATAATAAATTATTTTAAGTAATGAAACAATATGAATTTTATATTTATACTTATTATTCACATAGGTTGTTAAATATATGATAACATTTTACCACAATTACTATTTTATAGAATCACATATAGTATCGATTTTCTGAATAAAATTTTTGAAATGATACGTATTTTGAAACGAATATAATGTAATTTATTATCAGTTATGCGCACCGCACGGGTTGTGTACTAATTTTGAAAAGATATTTTTATATAATTTTGCACAATTTAAACTTTATATAACATTTTCAATTAATTAATATAGATAAATTGTATTACATATTGATTCCTTATTTTCAATTTATAAGTACTCCCTCCTATTTTTATTATTTGTCATTCTAGCTTAATTGATCATTTGTTAAATAAATGTCGTTTTGGCTATTTTGTACATATTTTTCCATTATTATCATCATCTAACTAATAAATACACTACGTCTTTTCATATTCACTCTCCATCTTTGCTCTTTTTTTTTTTCTTTTTTTTTTCCAAAACGATAGATAATTTTATAAATCAAAATGCACAAATGTGCGAATACACAACAGCCAACGGCTGAATACACAGCAGCTAACAGCTAAAAAAATGGGAGGACAGGTCAGAAGCCCGCCTAGAATCCCGACTAGCAACGCTAGAATAAAAAACACACTCACAACTAAACTAACCAACAACACAAACAACTAGAACAACTACAAGGACCCCAACAGGGTAATACCCTAGTGTCGGACCCCAACGGAGTAATAATTTTGACACTTGGGCTCACAGGGGCCAACGGCCCAAACCAAAAACACAAAACACAAACAATCACTACTGCCAAGATAACACAAACAACACAAACTAAACAACAAAAACATAAAACCATAACGCCCTTCCCCAGCAAAAGAATGGATCAAAACCAGTAGAGAACCAATCCAAGAAAGAACCGAGACCGATGCTCAACTTCCGAAACTGCTGCCGAACGTCTACAGAAGCTAAACCTAGATCCCGAGACTAACCCGAATCAACCCACCTTCAACCGAGCAAACGACCAGCCAACTCCCTGCAACAACCCCACATTAGCTCGCCTAACACCACTAGCCAAACTAAAAGGCGCCGGACCCACCCAGTCCCCAACACCAGAGAACCAGAGGGAATGAGAGATGGCTAATCCCGCTACTCCTGCACCCCGACGAGTGACGTCGCAGACGCGGGAGTCCCGTTCCGCCCGCCGACCAACACGCCTCCCAACACCACCGCAGTCCGCTGATATCTCGAGCTCGAGCCCCAAAATCCATACCCAGAAGCCCAACCTAAAATCGCCCGATGAGCCTCCGAGTGCTGACCCAATGAAATTGATGGTAAACCCACCAATCGAAGATCGCTGGCGTTATCAGAGGGAGACCGCCCGCCTCCGATCGAGGCCCACCACCGCAGTCGCTCTTTGTCGACGACCAAGGGCAGAGCTCACATTGAAGCAGCTTTTGCAGCAAAATCGAAGAGTCACGTTATCGGGGGCGGCCGAGCGGTCGTGGGTGACCACTGGCCCGAACCGCTCCGGTGCTGGAGAAGGCTTAATCGGCGGCGAAGTGAAGATGCGAGGCTAGGGTTTTCTACAGTAAAATGGGGCGAGGCTTATTCCTGTCTTTGTAATTAACTCTTCTCTCCATCTTTGCTCAAAGCATCAATCTTTATCTTGATTAACGAGGATTATTATTGACAAACAAAATATTCTTAATTATTGTGCAACTTCTCAAAACGACATTTATTAAAAATAGGAGGGAGTATTATTTAATAAGAATTTTTAATTTAAAAATATTAATTAATATCTGTTACCTGTGCAGAGCACGAAACTCATACTAGTTATGTATACAAAATGAATGAATATTAACAAAATTTTGAAAATTATGTCTCCACTTAAATAAAGTAAAACAAAGGATTGAAGATTAGTATGATGTTGAAAATAAAAATAAATATAAAACTTGAAATAATACTCCATATTTTCTATGGGATCATTGTTTTTGTTGAAGACGAGACTTGAAATTTCCAGCATCAATTTCGAGAAAAAGCAGACAAAATTGAGTAATAAGAAGTCAAGTTAGACATTGCTGTCAACACATGGCAAAGGTAAACATAGAAATATTTGAAATCTCAATCAGCACGCGGCGGATAGAAATTTTTTTGTGGCATGCACTTTACACTTTAGTCTCTATTCAATTTCGTGAAAAGGTACACAAATTATGAATAAGAAGTCAACATACGCATTGCTTTCAACACATGGTAAAAATAGAAATATTTGCAATTTCAATCACCATGCCGAAAGCGACTTTTTTTTAGTGGCCTACACTTCACACTCTAATGACAAAGAGGGAATGACATGAGAATGAAATGATCATTTTCTTATTCGTTTTTTATCTCATAATTGATATATTTTTTAGAAATGAATGACCATTCTAATGGGAATGGCAAAACTCATCTCCATGGAATTAGCCATTCTATAGAAAATGAAAGGTTTTCTCATTCCCACGTGTATAGGAATCAATTTTCAAAAAATAAAATTAACATATAATAAACTACAATATATAATATAAATCATGATTAAAATATATTAAATAAAATTCAAATAAAAAAATTAAAAACTTACTTTTATTTATTTTTAATTAGATATATAAAATACGTATATAAAAATAAAACTAAAAAAAAGCATTTATATATAATTAAAAATATATTATTTTATTTTTATATATTATTAAAAATATATTATTTTTATACATTAAAAATATATTACTTTTAAAAATATATTATTAAAAATCTATTACTTTTTATTTTTGAATATTATTAAAAATATATTATTTTAAAAAATAAAGTTCAAATAAAAAAATTGAAAACTTACTTTTATTGATTGTTTAATTAAGAAATAAAATATGTATTATTAAAAATATATTACTTTTTATTTTTATATATTATTAAAAATATATTATTTTTTATATATTAAAAATATATTACTTTTAAGAATATATTATTTTTTATATATAATATAAAAATATATTATTTTTTATATTATTAAAAATATATTATTTTTATATTATTAAAAAATATAATATTTTATTTTTATATATTATTAAAAATATATTATTTATGTATTAAAAAAATATATTATTTTCTTTTTATATATTATTAAAAATATCTTATTTTAATTTTATATATTACGAAAAAAGCATTTATATATAATTTATTAAAAGTATATTATTTTTTAGAAAAACTTTTATTTATTTTTATAATAAAAAATGATAATGTCTCCATTCAAGTCCTATTTCTTTTGCATACCAAACGCATCANGCACTTCACACTCTAGTCAATATATAAACTTGAGCTAAGAAGAGAACATATACATCACATTAATTCCTTTGTAGTCAGTCTCTATTTAATTAGTAGTCTATAGCTCTTTGGAAAAAAAACCTAGGATAATTTGATGGCCAAGAGAGTCCTAGTTAAAAAAGAGATCCTCTCGTATCCACTTTTCTTACTAGCTAGATCTCCTAAATATGAAAATCCCTAGCAATATATACTTTCCATCTATGAAGGATTTTGTTAATCAACATATTTGATCAACCTAAATTCGTAATTTGGTGTTGATTGTTAGGCCATTAAGGTAGGGACGATTGAGTTTAGTTGGAAACGATGCATAGAATTTGACTTAACTGAGGTCGAATTTCCCGAACGAATGTGGTCGGTCTCTGTCTTAAATGTGGAAATCTCTTTCGTGTATTAAATTTTGTCTGCCGGAAAAATAAAAATTAGCCCCTTTCAACCTGGTCCCTGGAGGCAATTTATAGTAGTGTATGCCCTGGCCATTGTATATCGAGATCACATCAATTAAATTCTATTTGACGGGCATTAAATACTAGTAAGCTACCATGTTGATCTAACGAGCGTAGGTCTGTAGTGGCAACGTGCCCGTCCCATCGGTCATCAGTGGATCGCAAGTAGGAGTATTATAATTTCTTTCCACGACTGAGTGCTACAGGGTCCCTGAATGAGCTGGTGAAGTCGGACATTTGATGTATGATGCACATGTTTTTCTTTAATTTCCATATGCAATGGACCGACTTTGACTGACCTTTGGGGATCCGACCTAACATGGATATATGCCTTAATATTTTTCCTTTTATCTTTTCCAACCAGAAATATCAACAGATTATCTCCCCTCATGTTGTACGGCTCATAGGTCTCGAGGTCACAAACTTGACCTCTGCACCTACCTGCCACAAGACTTATCCAAGTCGTAACCACGACCTGAAAGCCACCGACCTACGTACAGGTCATGAGGTTTCTACTGCATCCTAACTCCTTAGGTCTTCCGATCGCCGAGCTACCTGGGTCTCTCAAGTATCCGAGCTTTCTTGGTCTACCGACTCCCGACCTGAACCGCGCTATCCTTGACCCTAAGCCATCTAAGCGGGGCTTGTCGTGAGGTGTAAGTGCTAAATCAGATTGATCTCTGTGAAGCGTCCACAACTGAGATAACCATTCTGGTCGATTCACCGAGCTATTCTGGATGTTATATCAGATATATTAACTTTTACACGACCCACTAATAAGATGACTTTTTTCACCCCAATAAGTGCAGACATAGTATATGCGATAAATATACGACAATTAGACAACGAATATGCACAGATTCTACTAACAGTTTGGTCTATCATGGTCCATCGTCGGGTAGTTTCTGCTCCAACTTATTTTAAACAATTATTATTTTTATGTGAATGAACTTGCGACTACTATGCGAATTATAATCGTATAATAATCGCACAACACTCACAAAATATTTTTTTTTTTTTAAATTTTGTTTTTGGAAATTTTGTATTCTGCCACTAAACTGTGATATATATAAGTTGGTCGATCTCCCGTACTATAAAATTCTTTTTCGCTTATTTCATTGTAAAAAAAATACTTGCAAACATGTCGAAGCTAACACATTTGAACACAATGGTGTCCTCTTCTTCCACGCCATTGTCGTGAATGAAGGTATACGTCATCCCCTCTAAAAAATAATGTTGCTCAGGCTGAGAAAAATAATAACTCTCCAGATAGACCCCCTACTGTTGTAGCATTCACACTCCGTTATGATCTTCAGTCGATAATAGGCATTTTTGAATGGAGGCAGAACTTGTCATTTGAAATTTATTTGATGTAAAAATGTATTCTGTTTAATAGCGGCTAATAATTTTTGTCCAGATTCTCACAAAAATTATTACATGAATAATCAACTATCAAAATGAATAATAACATCTCATTGTTATCGGGATGCATATGTAGTCAATCTTAACCATGAAATACAATTTGTTATAGTTAGTATCTTTGAATCAGGATGTGAACAAAATATTTTGTACTTTATTTGAGTAAGGGTTTAGACTAATATCATAACATTTCAAATTTCTTCATAACTAGTATGAGTCTCGTGCAGTGCACGGGTAAGAGATATTCATTAATATTTATAATTTACTTAAAATAATACTTATAAATTAAAATTATGGAATCAATATGTGATACAATTTACCTATATTAATTTATTAAAAATGTCATATAAAGTTTAGATTGTGCGAAATTACATAAAAATAAATATTTAAAATTAGTATACAACCTGTGCGGTGCACATAACTGATAATAAATTACATTATATTCGTTTCAGAATAAGTAACATTTCAAAAGTTTTATTCAGAAAAAACGATTTGACTATATGTGATTCCATAAATAGCTATTTTGATAAAATGTTATCATATATTTAACAACATATGTGATAATAAGTATGAATATAAAATTTATATTGTTTCATAACTTAAAATAATTTATTATTGTATAAACTATTCAAATAAACAATAATTAAGTAGTTGAGTAATTTATTAAACTATAAATAATTGACTATTTCATTTACGTCCATTTTAATATTGACCCGTAAGTTATGAATAATTATATTTTATTTTTAAATTTAAATAAAAATCTTATTATTTTTTTAATATATTATATACCAAATTTAAACCATGCAACTAATAAAGGTAATAGTTGCAATTTTTGTCAATATATTATATTCCAAATTTAAATCATGCAACTAATAAACGTAATAGCCGTAATATTTGACCAAAATGATTCTGTACATTAATTTTGGCGGGATTTTTCAAATTTTGGCCAAAAATATTACTCAATATAGAAAAAACTTTAGGCGGGAAACCAAATGTTTTTTTGCTGATTTTTAGTTGCTATTTCAAGTAAATATCATTGTCTCTTTATATATTAATAGATTATTACTTCACAAAAATTAAAGGCACGGTTATACCAGTGTAACTGTTAAAGGGATGTTCGAATTTAAAATCCTAAAAAATGTGAAGTCTTTATGCGATAGTTTCATGACGAATATGAACAAATTTGTTGAACAGTTCGGTCAGTCGCAAGTCAATCGTCGGATAGTCGCATGTTCTTTAAAAAAAAAAAGTTATTATTATTATGGAAAAAAACTTCGACTACTAGGCAAATTATTAATCGCAAAATATCTTTTTTTTTTTTTCATTTTTATCTTTGAAAAATTCCTATTATGGGACTAGAGATACTTCTGGTAATCTGCAGAACTATTATTTTTATTAAAACCTAAGACCGCGATTTTGATGATTCCATCGAAATCTTCTCCAACTCTCGAAACTATCATAAAAAAAAAGGTCATTCCAATGAAAATTGCATATTCCAACCTAAATTCACACAACACTAAATCCTTAAAAAAATATTGTTAGAATAATAAAATTCCAAAAATAATTCAAAGAGAAAAATTCATTTTATCAGATATAAAATGAAAAATAGTGTTTATCGTCGTTGGCATATCCGTTGGATTTTTCAGCTAAACTTATAGTATTGAAATATTTGATTGACTTTCTATTGAAATATTTATTCCTTAACTTTTTGTTGGAATTTAAATTTTTTTTTCCAGGTTGCTGAAATATTATATTATCATGTAAAAAATTAATATAATCATTGAATTGAAATTTTTGGATATGAAATTTAACTTATGAACAAGACATTATCATACATCATTTTTCAATAGTTTTAGTTATCGTGGCCATCCACAACAGGTAAGAACATATTGATGGGTTTCGTGGATATATTTATTAAGTCTAATACGATTATTTCAAATTTATAGGCTCTTATAGGACTAGAAAAGTAAGAGAAATAGTAATCGGCTATTGTAAAACCACTTGAGGACATATTGTAAAATCATTTAATTTTGTAAGTTTAGTGCCTGCAGGTTCATATTTCTTGTTTATGTAGTCAGTCCTAGGTCTGTTGTTGTAGCAGTGTTGGAGGTAAGCTAGCTTTGTTCAGGCAAGCCTGTGGCTTGTTCTCCCAGTTACTCAGGATTGGGGTTTTTCCCTTGTAAACATTACCCTTTTGGGTTGATTTATGGAGGTGTTAGANCACTTGAGGAGATGTTCTTGGCTTTTAGTGTTATACTAGTATAATCCCCGTGTATTACACGGGTGTTGAATTAAAAAGCTTTTGTAAAAAATATTAAATTTTTTATTTTTTTGAAAACTAAAATAATTTAATTTTACATAAAACATTACTTTGGGTTTTAATTAAATTGTCAATTTATATTTTTTTAATCATAATAATTAAACATCTGTATATTAAATGAAAATGTCAACCCGTGTTGAGTTTTTTTACTTAGATGAAGGGTTAAAAAATGAAAAAATATGAACAAAATATCTAAAACAACATTTATTTTATCAATGATCAATTAAGCCAAAGTGACAAATAATAAAACTAGGAGGAAGTATATATTCTTATATATTTTAGTATGACACATGTTATTTATGCGACTTATATATGTTATATTATAATAAATTTTCTACCTTATAACATATAACTACATTAAACATAAATATATTAATAGATAAATAATTTTATTTTTAATTAATTTTAATAAATAATTTTATTTCTATTATGAAGATAAATATAATTTATTTATTTTATATATACAATATAGATGTCAAATCGAAGCTCATCAAAAGCTGATTAATTTGATATATTATATATTTAAAACTGATACGAAATACAAAAGTTATCAATTTTTAAAATATATTTGCAATTCAATGGTTATAATAAGAAATGATATTAAAATACAATTAATATAAATATTAAATTATATCCAAAACTAACTCCAAAGCATGATTTTTTGCCAAATAGGATTAAGAGTTTTCCACGTAAGCTCAGCGCATTTTGAAATTATATATAGAGGGGATATATACATTAAACATAAATATATTAATTGATAAATAATTTTATTTTCTAATTAATTTTAATATATAATTTAATTTTTATTATAAAGATAAATACAATTTATTTATTTTATATATACAACACGGATGTTAAATCGAAGCTCATCAAAGGCTGATTAATTTGATATATTATATATGTAAAACCGATAAGATATACAGAAGTTATCAACTTTTAAAATATATTTGTAATTCAATGGTTATAATAGGAAATGACATTAAAATACAATAAATACAAATATTAATTTATATCCAAGCCACTTGGGAACATGTTCTTGGCTTTTAGTGTTATATATTAGTATTTTTATAAAGTGTTACAATATCACTTGTGAGTTGTCCCACATTAATTTGATATGGTAAATGAGCCTACTTTATAAGTCTAGTGGGTTACTTTTCTCATCACCAATTGGTTTTGGGGATGAAATCTCATTTGGGCTTAATTTGGGTTAACCCTCTTATGGTGTGTTTCACTTTTGTGGGACCATTTGTTTTACCCCCGTTTGACATAAAGTCTAAAAGTGTGTAATATATTAAAGTAAAAAGGTGAGAAGAGTTGAACCTAAGAGTCTTAAATTCAACCATTGGAAGGGGAATACTTGAAATTAAAGATACACAAAGAATTACTCTCTCAAATTCAACATTTCAGATGATGCTATTTTTCAAGCCTGCATTATATTTGTTTGAAAATTATAACTGATCTTATTATATTAAGCAATCAAAATATAATATGATAAGCTCTTCAATGACTGAACCGGGTTCGTGTGCGTGTTATCCTTACAAACTCGAATTTTGTTTACCTGCAAAGCGCCTTAAAGTGATCTTAATCCTGCAAGCTCAAATTCCACCACGTACGCCTTACCTTGTCACAGCTTGTGCTAAGGAATTTCTGCAAACACGGAGAATATTATAAAGAGAGAAGAAAATAAAATAAGATTAGTATTTGGTGAAGGCGAAAGATGCAGGCAGCCATAATCATTATATTCTTTTTTTTTTTAAAGTAGTACGAACTGTCTAACCGTTGGCTTGCCGTTATCTTACAACTTTGTTTGATACATATCAACGTTTTCTTCGTGCAAATGAATGTAATAATATTGAAATGTTTTATATCTAGTATCTTATATTCCTCATCATATGAATGTAATAAAACTTAAACAATGCGTTAAGGGATAAAGGGATAGAAAAAAATTATTAATCGATCGATTTGAATTTACATGCACTCGCTTATGGCATGATTGGTATGATGGAAGGGAATTTCGTAAGAATGGAATGAATTGAAGAATGGAATGATTATGATAATAGAATGAAATATGTTTTGTCATTGATGCGTTTGGTATGCAGAAGGAATAAGACTGGAATGGAATGACATTATCATTTTTTATTATAAAAATAAATTAAAGATTTTTTTAAAAAATAATATACTTTTAATAAATTATATATAAAAATATTTTTTAATAATATTTTTTAATAATATATTAAAATAAAATAATATATTTTTAATTATATATAAAAATAAAATAATATATTTTTAAATTATATATAAATGCTTTTTTTAGTTTTATTTTTATATAAGTATTTAATATATCTATTAAAAAATAAATAAAAGTAAGTTTTCAATTTTTTTATTTGAATTTTTTTTAAAATAATTTATTCAATATATTAATCATGATTTATAATATATAATATATATTTGTTTTTTATTATTATTTGTTAATTTTATTTGAAAATTGATTCCTACACACATGGGAATGAGAAAACCTTCCATTTACTATGTAATGGCTAATCCCATGGAGAAGGGTTTTGCCATTCCCATTGGAATGGTCATTCCTTCCCAAAAAATATACCAATCATGGGATAAGGAATGAGTAAGGGAATGATCATTCCATTCCCATGTCATTCCTTCCTACCAATCATACTGTCACACTAAGCGCAATCAGTATAACTCTTTATGCAGAGTTTGGCAAATACAGAACTTGGAGGCCAAATCCTTAAACTTATTGTCAACTTAACTTAACCACTGAATACTCTGCTCGTTTCGGAAAAAAAGTTAGTCAGATCAACCTTAGTTTTCACCCGAACCAACTTGTCGATTCCGATTCACTCCCAAATCCAAAAGCTGCCACATTCCCTCGAGCCCGGATTCCGATTTAGGTTCCTCATGTTGGGCTCAGATGCGCAAATTCGGAAGGTGTAAATTAAAACACCGACGTTAAATGGTGAACAATAATCCCAATCCCAGCAACTTAAGAATGACAAAAGAAATCTCTTGCAATGAAACATGAGTAATTCTTTTCTGATGTGGAAGATCAGATTAAACTGCGACCACAGAGCATACTAAGAATATCCCAAATAAATAAAATATGTAAGAAAAAAGACACTAAGATTTAACGTGAAAAAACCTCCAATGTAGAGGAAAAAAACCATGGGACAAACTCCGAACAATTCCACTATATTTTCGAGATGATTACAATATCTTTTCACACTCCCCTACACTAGAAATGTAAAATATAGTGACTCAGTGAGACCCCACTCCTATTCAGATATTACAAACAAGGAGTAATAGAGATGATATCCGACCCGGTATATTTTTTCCACTCATAGGATTTACTAAAACACTTTATTTTTCTCTCACTTAAAACATACGCACATAGAAATATTATTTCTGCTCTCTCTTGTTCTCTCTTTTTTTTTTTTCTTTCTGCTTCGTGCATCTTTTGTTCAGCCGGATGTGTGCTATTTATAGAGAAGAATTGCTCAAAATTTTCAAAGAATGGCAGCCCACAGTTGTCATAAAATTCAGCTCATCAATTTAATGCTAAAGATTGCTTGTCAGCATTGTTTGCTTCCTTTTTCATGATTGTGGGCTTGGCTGGACCCATCAATTCTCCCCCTCCAGCCAAAGTGAAATATACTGCAGTTCTTTACATGCATTCCATGCCGATCAACTCGGCACAAAGTTGTAGCTTTCCTCCTGTTACAACTTTTGTCATCATGTCAGCAGGGTTTTCGTCAGTGTGAATCTTTCCCAACATGAAATATTGTTCGTCCACTGCTTCACGTAGCCAATGATATATGACATCAATGTGCTTCTTGCGAGAGTGGTACATCGCGTTCTTACTTAAATCCAATGCACTCTGACTATCGCAATGGATATCGTACCTTTCCTGCTTCATTCCCAATTGTTGAAGAAACCTCTTCAACCAAAGCATTTCTTTTTCTGCTTCTGTCAGTGCAATATACTCGGCTTCAGTAGTCGACAAGGCAACAGATTTCTGCACTTTAGATTGCCAAGATACAGCTCCTCCTGCAAATGTGAATACAAGCCCTGAAGTAGATTTTCTACTATCCAGGTCACTTGCCATATCCGCATCTGTATATCCTTCAAGAATTAGGTTTCTTTTGACGAAGCTCAAGCATTTATTTGCACTACCTTTTAGGTACCTCAAGATCCACTTTACAGCTTCCCAATGATATTTCCCAAGATTGGAAAGATACCTGCTAACAACTCCAACCGCGTGAGCGATATCTGGCGTAGTACAGACCATGACATACATCAAACTCCCAACTGCCGAGGAGTATGGAACACTCGCCATAGCTTCTTTTTCTTCTTGACTAGTAGGACAACTTTGTTTGCTGAGTTTGAAGTGATTGGCCAACGGCGTATTGACTGGCTTAGTCGTTTTCATGTTGAATCTCTCCAGAATCCGATTCACATACCGTTCTTGCGATAACCGTAATCTCCTCGATTTTCGGTTTCCCATGATTTGCATGCCCAAAATTTGTTTTTCAGGGCCCAAATCCTTCATATCAAAGGACTTTACTAAATCCTTCTTGAAATCATCAATCAACTTCATATCATGTCCCACTATCAACATATCATCTACATATAACAAAAGGATAATGAATTTATCACCTGGAAATTTCTTAACGAACACACAATGATCAGCATCAGTCTTCGTATATCCATGGCTCGCCATAAACGAGTCAAATTTCTTGTACCACTATCGTGGAGCTTGTTTCAGTCCATACGGACTCTTCTTCAATCTGCAAACCATGTGCTCCTTTCTAGTCTTCTCAAATCCTTTTTATTATATGTAGATGATATGTTGATAGTGGGACAGGATATGAAGTTGATTGATGATTTGAAGAAGGATTTAGCAAAGTCCTTTGATATGAACGATTTGGGCCCTGCAAAACAAATTTTGGGCATGCAAATCATGCGAAAATCGAAACCGGTTCGGTTGTTGCATGAAATTTTGTCGGGGTTGTTGGGTGTTGTTGTTGGACCACGAGAAGTTGTGGTGATTTCTCCACCCCGGGTTGTATGTGTTCGAATAGGGTTCGTTGATTGGCCGGTTTTGGTATCCTTGGAGAGCGTTGGCATCGGCGTATTGCTCCCGAAGTCCTGGTCAAAGGCTGACGGGCACACCTCAGATCGGTGCCCGTGGACTCCACATGTCGCGCATGTTTCTACCGCCATAGCTTGCACCGGTTGGACGCTTCTCACATTAAGTAGCCTCATTTGCTCCTTGAGCTCGGCTATTTGGTGAGCTATCATGTCTTGTCCGGGGGCTACCTCATGTACCATCGCCTTCTTCTCTCGACTACTCTTTTGAGACGAGTTAGCACTCATCGTCTCAAAAATCTTCATCATCTCATCGGCCGTCTTCGCACCAATATCTCCATCGCATTGTCCACCATATACTGAAGATTTTGGTGGAGGGAATCGTAGAAACTGTTCATCAATAGGGCTGGTGGAAAGTTGTGATGTTGACATTGTCTCTGTAGGTCCTTGAAGCATTCCCACGCCTCGTGTAGTGGCTCGTTCGGTTGTTGTACGAAAGACACAATTTGGGACCGGAGCTCTTGTGTCTTCTGATGGGAATAGTATCTCCCAATGAACATCGAATACACTTGTTCCCAAGTAGTGAGGGAGTAGGGAGCAAGTGTCATGAACCACGCCTTGCCCGGTCCTTGAGTGTCAAGCATCTCATTTTCAGCTGGTCCTCGTTGACCCCGTGGAGTGGAAAGGTTTGATGGACATTGTGAAATTAGCGAATGACATGGAGCGGATCTTCGTTGGGGAGCCCGTGAAAGGATATGAGCTGGTAGTAGTGTATCGTCTTGAGCTCGTAGTTCCGAGCCGCCGGTCCCAACCGAATGCACAAAATCACCGGCCCAATCACCGGATGGGCCAAGTCGCGGAGAAGATACCGCGGGGGGTTGTTTACTTCTTCTTCGTCGTTTCGGGCCATTTCGCCTTGAATGTCGTATTTTGATGATTCGAGAGAAAGGCTGGCAAACAATTCTCGTAAATCCTCGTTAATGGATTTGTCGTACGGAATGAGTACACGACCACTCCTAGTACGCATACAAAAACAACAACACGTTACGAGCACCTGTTAACGAAAATGATTAAATGACAAACACCCCGAAAATACTAACTACTACTAGGAAAATAAAACAAGAAACAAAGAGAAACGGAAAAACAATAAATCACAAGAATTAAGCGAAACACAAAAACAAATGAATAGACGCACGAAATAATTCGTAAACCTTCCCCGGCAACAGCGCCATTTTTTTGTAGATTTATTTTACCGGAGTAGAATCGAAAGATTCGAACACCGGGTCATGTCTCAAGGAAGGTTAGCCAGACCTTTTTTTACGTGTATTCAATCACAAAAATAAAAATAATCCTACACACTCTAATTCAAGTTTTTGGTTTGATTTTTAACTAACGATTCTTAACTAAAGAAATTTAAATATCGCAACTTATAAAGACAATTTCAAGAGATATAAACGGGCTAGGGTATTAGGGACAATCTCTTTCGGTTCTACACACATTTAACGACAATCAACAACTCGGTTAAAAGATCGACTAACTAACTCATTTAGCGGTTTAACCTCACTAACTCTCGTAATATGTGGATAAACATAAAAGAGCAAATTAACGAAATAATTAACACATAGACAATACGTCTCCGAACATGTCTACTCTAAACGAGCCAAGTTCTACCAATTTTGCCCCTCTCGGTTTTGAAATCGATTGTATAGATTAAAATGGTGATCAAGCATTCAATCATAGGATTAATATAACTCGCAAAGATTGAGCAATTGATATACACATAAACGAGAACGAACCGAAACGATTATCCCCTAACCCTAACTAGAGGATTAGTTGTTCATAATAATTTCAACATAAATATTCACATAAAAATAAGTCATTCTCAACATAAACAAAATGAAAGAGATAACTTACTAGTAATGTGAAATCCACAAGTCAAGAGCAAATGCAAACTTAATCCAAGGTACAACAATGTCTTCAATAAGTTCTCCAAGAATAACAAGATAAAAACTTAAGGAAAAAAAAAAAAACTTAGGAAAGCAAGAAGAAGAAAAGATGGTGTAGAAAATGGAAAATGATTATGTAAGTTGATGGATGCCTCATAGGATGAAGAAAGAATGCACTATCTGTCTGCCAGAAGGGTTAGCGGCTCTAACCCTCCTTACCGCCGCTAAGGAGCCGGGGTTAGTGGCGCTAACCGGCCTTAGCGGTGCTAAGGCCTTACTGCTGTTCATCTCTGGAGTCGCTAATGAATGATAGCGCCGCTAAGGAGCCGGGCTTAGCGGTGCTAAGGTCTCTGGTAGCTTCAAAATTCGACTTTTCGGGCTCTCGCACTCTCAGCTAGTGTCCCTCGGTTCCCATTCGCTCTGGAACCTTGACCTTCGCGTGTTTGGTCGCATGAACCAGTATAAGACTCCTCGGAATCAGACCGGGAATCGCCTCTTTCGTTTTACGCTCATCAACAGGATATCCTGACACCTGAAACCGCACCACCGGAAAAAACACAGAAAACAAGGAAAATTAGAAAGAAAATAACTAAAATACCAAACACACCAAAATAACAATAAAAACACACGAAACAACTAAATGGACCGGAAAATCCTAAGAAACGACATAACACGGGGGAAACGACTAACAAAATACCGACAAAAATAACAACAAAAATGGGACAAACAGACAGCTAGACAGGCTGACCGGAGGGCATTCCGAGCATGTATTTTCCTCCATAAAAGTGGTTGAGGTAACACCAAACCCTAACTTTTACACTCTCTACACATTCCATATGTTGTTGCTGCTGCTCTATCGCCAGAACACTCTCCTCTCTTCTTGATACTGACTAAAGCATCGATGGCTCTATGCCGGAAATTCCTCCGGCGTTGAGTTCTTGTAGGTGTTCATGGCGATCTAGAGGCGGATCAAAAAAATCGGAGCTCATCTCAACCGGTTTACTCCAGATTTAGGAGAAGACCCATCAACTACTATCCCAAATTTCAATACATATAGTATTAACTATACACATTATAATATAAACTTATTACAATTCTAAATGCATATTATTTTCATATTACTAACTACATAACTATATGTCATAATAAACAAAGTTGATATAACATAATATGTTAAATTTACATGAAATAAATAACACGGCATATAAAACTACTCAAATGCCTTTTTCAAAAAAATCGAAAGAAAAACATGTAACATAACATGAAAAAAAGAATGCATTTTTCACATGAATTTATGGACATACAGTAAATATTAAAATATAAAAAAAATTTATTATTTTATTTTTGTCCTTTTTTCATTCATTGAATTTAATTCTAGAATTGAAATATATGAAACACATTTTTGTCAATTTTTTCATTCAATGAATTTAATTCTTGAATTGAAATATTTGAACACGGTAATAAATTTGTTAAAAAAATTATAATGTTAACTAATATCAAATTTAATTTTATTATACTATAAATTTATAAATTATGTACTAGATAGTTTAGTCAAAAGGTGACTTTTATTAAAGTAAAATTTACCAACTTTTTTAAATAATATTTTTATCGAAAAAGTCCATTTGAAGTAACAAAAATTTATAAACTGGAATATAAGGATAAAAATACTATATAATAGAACAATGGGTAACATGCAAAAAAAATAAAATAATAATAACAATAATAATAATAATAATAATAATAATAATAATAATAATAATAATAATAATAATAATAATAATGCGAAGACTTATTGTCAAACAGATGAATGATGATTGCTTAAAATATCTTTTATATTGGATATATTTATAATATTAGTAAAACTATAATTACAATGATTAGTAAATGAGATAAAAGTATAATTTATTGTATATTCTATAAGTGTGCATAATATAACAAATAAAATTCAGTTACCTAAAAGTAGTTGAACATAATTGTCAAATAAATTATAGAATATGTCAATTTTGAATAGGGATCTTTTTCTTTAACTACAAAATATCATATTTGATACATGTTTCTATCATGATGAATTATATATAAAATATATTGATATAATTTTAAGGAGTTAATACAAAAATAATGAATATTTGTTTTAAATAAAATAAATAGTACATAAATATCTTACATTCTAGGTGATATTATTTCAAATACACAAATTATTTTTTAATTGTCCATATCATAAACTATCTTTTGATTTTTTTAATTTTTTTTTTTTTTGTTAATCA
>BKCP01004294.1:1145860-1172804 GCA_008636005.1 Striga asiatica
TTCATCGTAAAGAAACAGAACCTATTTTTAAATATGGGTGTGGCACAAGTGTAACTGTTTGCAACTTACAACAGCTATTTATATTGGAACAGATTGTAGACCAACACATATAAGCTGCACTGGAGTATCCAAATGATCAGTGCAATCTGAATTAGATTCCGTGGTAGTTTGTTGCAATGTGAGCACAAATAGGATGGGATGTATGCATAAATTCATCACTAACTTCAACCATCTTGAGAGCTTGGAGAGCTTCAGCCATAGCCACTTTAGTGATGTTATCTGGGATTTTGTTCTTCTTGCAGACCACCTGCATTTCTCTCCTAGTAAGGCTGTATAAACCCATATGGTTTAAAATTTGGAGGTCTTAAAATCACTGAATTTTCCTGCAAGAGCTTGATTTTCTGGCAAACAATCATTTCTGATTGTGATGTCCGCCGCAGAATCTACAAATAAATGGTTATAAATATTAAAATTAAGAATATTATATGTCATGGTCCATATACCGAAACCTTCACTGGATATTTTTTTTTGAACAATGAAAGTAGTCCTTTTCACTTTTAGATATATTAAATTTTATTACGCAGCTCACTAATAAATAACTTTTTTTCCCCCAACAAATGTTAACATAATATGCGATAAATTATACGATCGACGGTCCATCGTCGATTATATTTAAATTCAGTATATTTTAAATAATTATTCTTGCTATGCGAACGAATCTGCTACTATTAGCCAATTATAATCGCATGACTATAGCAAAACACTCGCAGGATAATTTCTTTTAATTTTATTTTTTTAAATTTCCTATTCTACCACTATAAGGTGATTACATAACTTGGTCGGCCTCCCATAGCATAAAGTGATTTTTCACTTATGTCCTTGTAAAAAAATATTTTCAAAAAATGTCAAAGACAACATGTTTGAAGATAATTGTGTTCCCTTCTTCCACGTCATGACAGCAACGATAACTCTCCAGATAGACCCCCTACTGCTGTGGCTTTCACAATCTGCTATGATCTTTAGTCAAAAATAAGTATTTTTGTTCAGAGGCATAACCTGTCATTTGAAATTTATTTCATGTAAAAGTTTATTCTGTTTAATAGCAGCTAATAACTTTTATCTACATTCTAACTAAAATTATTACATGAATAATCAACTATTAAAACAAAATAATATCATATTATCGTTATCATGATGTGTATGTAGTCAATCTTAACCATGAAAGACACTAGTAGAAAAAATAGTTTTTATAACAAAATAATATCATCTTATCGTTATCAGGATGTGTATGTAGCCAATCTTAACCATGAAAAATACTAGTAGAAAAAAAAGTTTTTATAATGGGTAAAAGACTTTTTTATAACGGTTCTGAGTTCGTTATAGTTTCAGCCGTCATAGAAAGTATGAACTTTTTTTGACGGGTCCAACCCGTTATACACAGACTCTCGTTTATTAACGGGAAAACATAAACCCGTTACAAATATACTCTCTTTTACAACGCTTTAACAAAAAACCGTTATCAAAAGTTTGTCGTTATAATGGGTTAATATAGAATCGTCGTTATAAAAGAGCAGTCCCGTTATAAACATGCTTTTGTTTATAGGAAAATTTCTTTTGCTCCCTGAATTGAAGATTACATTAAATTTTTCACCCCGCTAAATAACAATCTAACTTTCTCACCTCAAAAAATGCGAAGGTCACATAGCGAATGCCTTCACATTTGTAACAATCGGAAATGATCGCATAATTAGTGCATAATACTTTCGCATTTTCTGGGGTAAAAAGTTAATTTTTTATCCAGCAATGTGAAAAACTTATTCATTTTCAGAACGAGGTGAAAATAGCCATTTCCTCTTTATTTATACTATAATTTATAACGGGATAACAAAGACCCATTATAAACGTATTGTAGTTTATAAAGTTTTAATGAAGACCCATTATAGTTTTGAATCGATATTAAATACACACTTTCTAAATCGTACAAAATACCTGTTATAAAAAGGAGGTGCAACATTTTATTTTATTTTTCACCTGTATATTTGGAAAAAAACTTTATACCATAACAACTAACAAATAACAAAAAATAAATAAATAAATAAACAACCAATAAATATATTTACCACATTACCTCAATGCCAACAAACCAGTATAGTTCAACTTCACAAAAGTATAGTTAAACTTCACAAACAGACAACAATACCAATACTAAGTGACAAATAATTTAACACACCACATGTTCAACAAACTATCTAGTGTGTCTAAATAAAGATAGTTTCAAGGTGTAATCTTATCCTACTTCACTAATTATGTAATATCGAGAAAATGTTGAGTCCAACGTCTCCTTACATTTTGCATTCAACTTGAATGGCAGGGTTAGTGGTTATGTGACTTCATCCAGAGGGATTAGACAGGGTGACCTTATTCTGGTATCGAAAATATTCTCTTCTTATTTGCAATTCAAAATCAGCACAGGACTATTTATGGGGATCAAGATTGCCAGGGATGGTCCAATGATATCACATTTGCTATTTGCTGACGATGCACTTGTTTTTTGCAAATAGATGAAAATCATGCAGAGGAGCTGTTGAGCATTTTGCACAAATATCAGAAATTTACAGGCCAGAAAGTAAACTTGCATAAATCGTCATTGTTTCTAAGCAAGAATGGGACAGAAGATCTGAAGAGCAGAATATCAGCTATTTTGCAAGGAGTGTTGGTTAAAAGATCATCCAGAATATCGTTATTCTTACTTTTTCTTATATCAATGGATAGATATATATCCTAAAATCAAATTCATATTAGTATAAACGTTTTAGTGGAATAATATATCAATTAACATATTGACATTCTGGCTAAAATAAACATCAGTGACTAAAAGGGTGAAAATGAATGATCGAACACTATTGTTTTTTATGTCTAAACGGACAAGGCATATGGAAATGTATGCTTCCGTGCATCGTACGGGATATGCACTAGTATGGATGTAATAGCAAATCGTTTGAAGTGTATTAACCAAGGTTCTGAAAACCAAACCGGTGAAGCTACCGGTTCAATGATTCACTGGTCGGATTAGTGGTCGAACCGGTTTAATTAATATATAATTTTTATTTATTTTATATGTATAATATATAATTGTACAATGTTTATCAATATTTTTATAGTGTATAAAGATATTTTTCTAAATAAATAAAGGAAAAAATAAATAAAGGATTGTCCATAGTCTAATTATTTAGCTACCATGATATTAAAATATTAATACGTAATATTTTTTTCATAAAAATTAATGTGATTAGTGAGGCCAATAAGAAAAAATTAGTCTCTAAAACTATCCTAATTTTGAATGTCCTTTAAAAACTATCAAATCAATTAGTTTTTTGTCTGGCTTCAATTGAGTACATGATCAGAATTCAAAGCTATTCAAAATTTCAAATACAGATTTGTTCGGCCCAGCAAAAATGATTTATAAGGCCCACCTATAATGGCCCAATAAGTTAAGCAACTCTTTAATAATGAAGACCCACATCAAAAATACAAACAAAACAATCAAACTATTTAACTGACTTTATAGCTACCACTTTGCGAGTTTGAGTACTAGACCGCTCACCTGGATAAACCGTTATTGGTTTGGATGGTTTAACTAATTGTAACCGGTGTATAAGGTTTTTATCCGATTCTTTTTTAGCCCCGACGGTTCTATGCCTCAAACCAAATCGTGGTTTTACCGGTTTAGGTTCTATTCCTCAAACCAAATCGTGGTTTTACCGGTTTATAAGGTTTTTATCTAGTTTTGAGCTCTAATTCTATGCATCAAATCAAAACTCTGATTTTGAGCCTTAACTATTCTATGCAAGAGCCCTAACTGTTCTATGCATCAAACCAAAATTCTGGTTTTGCGCCCTAACTATTCTATGCATCAAACCAAAACGGTGTCCTGGTCGATTTTGAGAACCTTGGTATTAACCAATCAAACATTTGATTGCAAATGCATACTATATCTAATTTAGATTCATAATCTTGACATACCTTATCCTGTCAGACTGATAATTATATTTGCTCTTGATATCATTAGATTGCATAATAGTTTTCATTTCTAAATATGTTTTCGTAAGGTTATTCGACTGACTTAATTATTAAATTAACATGATTAAAATTATTATATTCTCAAAATATAGATATAATTTTTCCTTAAATAATATGATAGAGTTAAATATAATCCGCAATAATTTTCGTAGAATATTTTTTAGCCCGGTAGGGCAATTTCTAACGTTATTCATTGGTCGTGCAATAATTAGCATCCTGAGAAAAAATGTTTAAAAGTTGTAAATTAAATAAAAGACTATTAGCGATAAATAAAATAAAATACGCGCCCCAACGCCTAACTTTTTAGAAACAACGTATCGCGATAAGTTGTAACGATACGATATAAAAGAATCTTTCCAATTCCCATTTTCCTATTAACTTTCTAGCATGAGATTGATAAAAGCAACACTACAGTGTACCTTGTCTACACTCCCTCTTTCATTCTCAATCTTCTGATACCTATGAAGGCAAGAACACTGCAGCAAACCTGTTTCTCAGATGAGCTTTTCTTTGTTGGCGGAACAACGGTAACTTTTCATCAATATTTCTTGGCTGCATTTCATCTCTTGCTCCTTTGATTTTCCCCTGAAAGCAGAAAANCAAAAAAAAAAACAAAAGAATAATGTTGCTATCTTCAAGCCCTTTTTTAGTTTTAATTTTGTTCAATATTCTGTCTGTGAGTTCTTTGAACGATGAGGGAAAAGCTCTGTTAAGATTCAAGAGCTCCATTAATGAAGACCCAGTTGGGTCACTCAGCGACTGGAACGTTTCAGATGAAACCCCTTGTGATTGGAATGGGATTACATGCAAACAGCAAAAAGTGGTCTCAATCAGCATCCCCAACAACAAAATGAATGGGTTTCTATCTCCTTCACTTGGATCTTTATCTCAGCTCAGGCATGTGAATTTAAGGAGCAATAGGTTGTATGGGGTTTTGCCTCCAGAGCTTTTTAAGCTGCAGGATTTGCAAAGTTTGGTGCTTTATGGGAATTTACTATCTGGGCATGTGCCATCTGATCTTGGGAATCTTCAATTCCTGCAAACTCTAGATTTATCGCATAATTTACTCAATGGGTCTCTGCCCACATCGTTAATTCAGTGCAAAAGGCTTAGGAATCTTGATTTGAGCCATAATAGTCTTAGTGGGCCTTTGCCTGATGATTTTGGTAAAGATTTTGGTTCGTTAGAAAAGCTAGATCTTTCACACAATGAGATTAGTGGTTCTATTCCAGATGGCTTGGGTAGTCTGTCTAGTTTGCAAGGAACTCTTGATCTATCTCATAATATGTTCAACGGTTCAATCCCGGCTAATCTCGGTAATCTTCCTGTCCAAGTTTATATCGATCTCACTTACAATAAATTAAGCGGGCCCATTCCCCAAAATGGCGCTCTTATAAATCGAGGGCCCACCGCCTTTATTGGGAATGCCGATCTCTGTGGCCCTCCATTGAAGAAGTTATGTTCTTCCAGTAGCCAGTCGAGCTTTAGTCCTCTTTTGCCTTACTTGCCCAAAGATTCCCCTCCCGAAGGCAGAACAAATGCCAGCGGGCACCGAATGAGTAAATCCACTATAACTGTTATTATAGTTTGTGATCTGGTCGGGATTTGCATTATCGGTTTGCTTTTTTCCTACTGCTATTCGAGAATTTGCTTTTTCAAAAGAAGAAAACACGAAAACGCTTATGGTTATGAGAATAAGGGTAAAGGCAAGAGGAAAGAGTGTCCATGTTTCAGAAGTGACGATTCGGGGCCGTTATCGGAAAATGCCGAGTATTTTGATCTAGTGCCGTTAGATGGACAGGTGGCATTTGATCTAGACGAGCTCCTGAAAGCGTCTGCATTTGTTCTTGGTAAAAGCGGAATAGGGATTTTGTACAAGGTTGTCCTCGAGGACGGGCAGACCTTGGCAGTTAGAAGATTGGGAGAAGGAGGTTCGCAAAGGTTTAAGGAGTTTCAGGCCGAAGTAGAAGCCATTGGGAAGGTTAGGCATAGGAATATTGTGAGTCTCAGAGCTTATTATTGGTCGGTGGAGGAGAAGCTGCTCATATATGAGTTCGTGCCGAATTGCAATCTTGCTACCGCCATCCATGGTGAGTTCCATAAGCAACATTTGGGTATTAGTTACAAAAGCTAGCCATGATTCTATTGTAGAAAGATTCGATTTTTTGTTGTGAAGTATGACTTGGGGTCCTTGCGATTTTATAAATATCCTGTTTCATAACTTATTTGTTTCACAAAATATTTTCTAGAAACATTAATTATTTATGATATGGAATCTAACAAATTATAATTTGCAGTGAAACTTAGCTTGAGGCTTGTGCATTACCTGCAAAACTTGAAAACTTCTCCTAAATATCCTGTTTAATAACTTAATTGTTTTACACAATATTTTCTCAGCTGGTGCATTCAAAGATGAAAACATTAATTAATTATGATGGAATCTAAATCAATTAATGTCTTGATAATATCTTTGAGTGATAATTACTCTTTTGCAGTGAAACAAGCTTGAGGCTTGTGCATTACCTGCAAAACTCGAAAACTTTCTCCTAATTTTTTTTTTTTCCGCATGTCTAAATTCGATATGAGCCATCTTCGACGTACATTAACATCGATTATCTTTCACCATTTCAAGAGGTGAAATCCCACAAACCATGTAATCCAAATTTCATTAGAATAACATCCATTTTTCGAATCTTCGCTATAGTTTGTTGTTTTTTACCTCCCTTTTTTTCAAATTCCTCTTATTATAACATATATCACCCCTATTTAGAATATCATATTTATCATTTCACCCCCAGGAAAACCGGGCCTCGTCACATTCAACCCTCTCCCATGGGACGCTCGTCTCAAGATCATGCGAGGCATCGCCCGAGGCCTCGCCTTCATCCACGACTACAGCCCCAAAAAATACGTCCACGGCAACCTCAGCCCATCCAACATCCTCCTCAGGCCCGATCTCGAGCCCGTCATCTCTGACTTCGGCCTGGCCCGTCTCGCCACCATCACCGGGCCCACAAGTGGCTCACCCACAAACCTCTCGGGCCGCACTGCATCAACTTTCGAAACAGCCCAATCCATTGAGCCGGGCCACATGCTCTCCTCTTCGGGCTCGTTTGGCTCGTCCTACCTGGCGCCAGAGGCCCCACAGGCCGCGAAGCCTTCTCAGAAATGGGACGTTTACTCGTTTGGGCTTATTTTGCTCGAGATGCTGACGGGAAGGCTGCCTGTGGTGCAGGTTTCGGGCTCGGAGATGGAACTTGTTAGGTGGATTGAGTTGTGTGTTGAGGAGAGGAGGCCCGTTTCGGAGGTTTTGGATGCGGGCCTTGCGGCCCGAGAAGAGGAGGGGAGAGAAGGGGAGATGATGGGGGTTTTGAAGATCGCGATGGCGTGCGTGCAGGTCGGGCCCGAGAGGAGGCCCATTATGAGGCACGTGCGTGACGCGCTCGACAGAGTACGAATGTTGTACGAGTGAGAGTTTTTTGAAATTTGGATGATTTTTTTTTTTTAAATGTAAAGGAACTAAAGAGTGAAGATAGTTAAGGTGGNAAGAAGGTTTTGATGTGTAGGTTTTGTGTTATTAATTTGTTTTGTTTTCTGAGGAGCTTTTGTCTCTGTAAATGTAACCTCTCTCAAACAGAGGAAGAGAAAAGATTTGTTGGAATTTGGTTGCTTTGTAGAGATGATGATGATGATCACTGAGTTTAAGTTAGTCATCAGTGTTTCATGTTGAGGGTGAGGATTATTATTTAATTAATATTTAGGGATGAATTTGTTGTATTTAATATGTGTTATTTATTCTTTGAATTATTTTTGGGTTTCCATAGATTTTATCAGATTATTGAAGTTATAGTAAAAATAATAATATTTCTTCATCAGATTATTGGGTCCCTTCAGGTGAAATTCTTAGATATGTCACTGCATATTAGTGGCTGGTTTCGTTGAACAATTTTAGATAAATACAACTTTGTGGTGTATCATTCATGGTATACGATAAAAGACATTTTTTTTTTTTCGATAATCATTTTTTGGCTCTTGTTCTTCAAAATTAATGACAGGTGGATTTAAGCATAAAAATGCTTATGCCTGTAATATTTAGTTGAGATAATATTACGTTAAATACATCAAATTCTTTGTTGATCATAATTCTTATTATTGAATGCCGATAAATTGGTCCATCGCGTGACTTTTAGCGTATCAAAAATTCGTCTCGAGATTTATTTTTATTATTATTGTTTTGTGTATTTCTCACATGGCACGTAAAAAAAATGAGTTTACATTTCTCCATCTCTATAGTTTCCGCCTTTCAGGTCAACGTGGTCCGTCAATCAATGCACAAATTTTGGAGGGAAAATCTTGAACGTCAAAAAGACAAAATGTTCGTTCTTTTCACCAAACTACTTATGAATTTTGAGGCATTTCACATTTGCCAAGTTTTATGTATGAATTTTTTCATCCTAAAATGATATGCCATTTGTTTTTCCACATTATAATAGTTAAACATAAGTCCACACTATTTAGTATTTACACTTGAAAATTTTTATGATAATTTTTATGTAAATAACTTTAATCAATTATCATCATTGTGTTTGGAGGTCAAAAAAAGAATATTTGAATGACATCTCTTTGTTATATTTTTGTTTATTATGGCTATCATTATACTCAATTTGAGAAAATAATTTGTAATCATACGTGTGATTAAGGTGAATCCAAAATTATTTTCCCTTTGCAAATTTTCAACTTCATAATAAGTGTAATAGTGATGGGGATTTGTGTCAAGCTGTAGTTAGTCAAACCTTAATTCATCTCGAGTTTGAAATTTTAAGCAAAATTAATTATTGATCCTCAAAAAAAAATTAATTATGCCATATGATACTAATATTCCGGGAAATACATTAAGGTAGAAATAGAAAGTTACTAAGTTATAGCATTATAACTGCTGCTCTAACTATTTTGTTTTTTGCCTTTTCATTCTCTTTCGTATATATCATTCTTCTCTTGTTCAAAATAAAAAATAAAAGAAACAAACTCAGTCTCCTGGTCCCAATTTTGCAACACTTCAATGTGAATTTAAAATACAGGACACGATATATGATCTCATAAATTTCTGATTGAAGTTCTCATTTAACTCCTACCAAACAACTAGTTTCTAATTATTTGTCATTTTTTTCAATCAATCCTGTCATTACAAAAAAACCTAAAAATAAAAGAGAATAATTTAAGAATAAGAAAATATAGACAACCAACACAGTGTCAATATAATAATGAACTACACAAGAAGCAAAATTGTTGAATATTTTCTATCAATCTAAATTGGCCACTAAGGCCAACTTAGCTCACCATGTCTGGTGCATAAAAGACCTTCAATCCGCTGGATTCGACTTGATCTCAAGCTCCTCGCTGGTTGAACGCCTTCGGACCTGTAAAAATTCTCACACCGGAGGGATTTTCCGGTGAAGAGTCTCTGATGCTTAAGTTAACACTTGTAGAAAATGAAGTGCAGTATGAAAAATGTATGTAGATAATGTAATGTAATATTGGGTATATCTCACTCTCTTATATAGCAAGATGATACCTTGTTGCTCAAGCATGCACGAGTGGACTGCCCAGACTACTCGTTCGTACTGCCCAAACTGTCATGTTCTATTAGGCCACGTGGCCCTATCCATGTGGGGGTTTAATCCTCATAATATTCCTTCTTATCCTTTAGTTTTTCTCATTGGACGGTCTAACCTTGCGATCGACCCCGATTACCTCGAGGTAAAGTGTCATTGTTATCGAGCTATGCTGCTCTGCCAGTCTGGTCGATCATTCAACCAGATGCCCCTTCAGGTCGAACTTCTATCAGGCCATCCAAGGGCCCTAATTCGACCTGCTGGTGTTCTCCGTATCCTTGTCGTCCTCTTCGATCTAAGGATCCTTTGACCTGTGAAGTCTTCATCATCCATTCGACCTAATAGTTCATCCAGTTCGGTTTTGCTATTTTCTAGGTCTAGTCGCTCTAGTATAGTTATCTCATATCATCTGGTCCCCCCTCCCCCACTCTGATCAAGTTAAGATGACTCGATCCAAGAGTGAAATTGGTTGCCTTTGATTCTAGCATATTGATTTCTTTCTTATATTTTCGACCTCTTTACTTGTTTTTAAGTCATTGTCGCGTCTTTGCTCGGTCTTTTGCCAGGTTTTTCTTTTTTAATTTTGAATTTTAAATACTTGCCACGCGTCTGCGCCTGTCCTGTCCAACTGTCTTATCGCCACGTGCCGAGCCCAGTCCAAGCGTCCCATCGTCTAACGCTTCGCAGTTCGTGTTGTCCTTGTGCAGTTCACCTCATTAATGTCGCGTTAATAACATCCATCTTTTTCTCTTTAATCCTACGACCAAATTTGACTTATCTTTTCACCTTTTGTTTTTGATCTGGGTCGTTGAATCTAATCTTGATCCTACGGCCGAGATCGATCAACCTCTTGGTCTTTCATCTCCTTCCTCGTATAACAAGACCCTCTGACTGTCTTTCTTAGGTTTTTCACCTCTACGAAATTTTTTTAAGTATACGCCTTTTCTCTTTCTCTCTCTCTCTCTCTCTGTTTTCTACGAAGTTTGTCATCTAGAATACTTGCCCTTTGCTTCATCGCTAACTACTGAAGTTTGTATTTCCACCACCGACATCAACAACCATGATTAGTAAGTTCTCTTCTCTTTCCTATTTTTGTTGAATTTTGCATGTTTGATCTACTTTTTTTTCCGCTAATTTTTCTATTTACCTTCTCTCCACAACACCAATGCTTTCCGCCACATTCTCCCTTTTCTAAATCTTCCTCCGCTTTATTTTCTTTTTGTCCCTTTTTCAGATTCTGCCACCTCCAGTGAGGCCGATCGAATCTCTGGCTGCGATATGAGCGTCCCATCAACTTTTGCGACCTCGAACCCCCAATTTACTCCATCGACCTCTTCTTCTATGGAGGTCAACCCTGCTCCGTCCTCCTCTTGACACGTTCCATCCTTGATCACCTCAAAACATATTGATACCGTCGTCTACACAATGCATATTTATTAAAATTTTCTTTCTAAGAAACTTACATACAGTTAAAATAAAAACTAATGAAGCAAGTAACTGCACCCCTTTTCTTTTTTAGTTACTTTGTCGTGAGTGTGCATGGACGCATAGAGAATGCTAAGTATGATTTACTTATCTAATGCAATGGCCAAATCGTGACTTATAATTTATCATGTGCGTAATTTCAATGTATTGGTGGTTAATCTTCCCATCATAATGTTCCCATTTAACTTAATTGAGAAAATAATCCACAGTCGACCGATTTTTGTCTCTCTGTAAATATGTATGTTTTCCTGTCATAACATTTCATATAATTTATTGTTTTCATTTTTTATAAGAAGCTGTTTCAAGTATTTCAATATATTTAGCAGCGAGAAGGATGAAAGAAATATTAGAGTGCTCTTATTGTTGTCCCACATCGGTGCACGAAGATGAAGGCAGTGGGTAAGTAACTATAAAATGGGCCGTGGCGTCTTCTTATTACTTACTTACCTGGACGGGGTCAATGGGTGATCAATAAGGCCCATGGCCTAGATTGGCGACCTCCATTGCACTTGGGAGGGGCGCCCGTCTAAGGTCGGCCCAAGTGGTCGAGCCTACGTCATAATTTGTGGTAGTGGGGGCCTGCGTTCGCGCGGCCCCTGCCCAATCCAGTCTACAACTTGTTAGCCCAGTTAAGGCAGTGGCCCATATCCAATGGTGCAACCGCAATTTTCAAACAGGGCAAGTTCAGTTTAGTTGGTGCAACTGTAAAAATTAAAAATTTTATAAAATTATGAATTACAAATTAATTAAATAATTATTTCTTCAAATAATTATAATGTTTTCGAAAATTACGGGTAGAAGGGGAAAAAAAATTCTCACCAATCGAATCTTACCTTCTCAAGCATAAATAAATGCACTTCAAAACTTAAAGGTGTTCTTTTTTTCATTTTTTAAATAATGCACTTCAAAATTTTCAGAAAAAAGAATTTAATTATTAGTATACACTTTTTTTCATAAATTTATACTCATATTATCATTTCTTATTATACTAGTACGACACCGTGTACTACACGGTTGTTTGGAAAAAAAAATATAAAACATAAAATAAAAAAATACATGTTGTCATATAAAAGTGCAAAAATAGAAAATACTAAAGTTGATATTATTTCAATTTTTGAAAAAATTATTTGTACACAACATTAATAGTTTTGTTTACAATTTTTCCATCTTTATCGTAATACAGAATTTTCAAGTCTCTTCTACTTTTAACTCTAGATAATGCAACATAAAGTTGACCATGATTGAATAGAGGGTTAAGCAAGTAAAATCCGACGTTAGACAATAAAATAAATGCGGAATAAGGATTTTGCTCCCAATATTCACAATGCGATCTGCAAATCGAGTGGTGACTAACCTGGTGTAATTACACAACTCATATATTATATATTAAATTTATCAGTTCTTCTTTCTAATTAAAAAATAAAAACATTAAAATAATGATAGTAATAAATTAGTTAAGATTTAGGAATGTATAAATGTCAAAAAAAAAAATAATAGAACGGTCGAGTAATCACTCACCTGGTGCCATTTCACAACCCAGAAGATTGATTCATGTTTCGAATCAGCATTACAAGAATACCAACTTTTAATTTTAAGATGTGATTAGAAATTACAGAACATTTTATTGCATTAAAAAAATCAGTAGTGGGGATTAAACACGATTATTAAATTTAAACGGTTATAATAGCGACAAGAACGTTTTTAATTTATAAATTCTAATATACACATATTTGTATTATTTTTTTAACACTTTAATTTTTTGAAATATTTGATCCAATTTTAGTCGAAATCCCACAAGAACGTTTTTAATTTATAAATTCTAATATACACATATTTGTATTATTTTTTTAACACTTTAATTTTTTGAAATATTTGATCCAATTTTAGTCGAAATCCCATACAAACATTGAACAGTAAGCATACACGGACATCACATTATCGCACTTCACCAAATTAGATTACCATAAAATTTCTACGCAATACAACATAACAACACTCTTTTCAATATACATATATATGTGCATGTTTAATCGCACAATGTTAAATTTGCTTATTCAAGCTAGAAGTTATGGTCAAATTAATAAAATAATTTTCTAGTCTTTGATCAATTAATCTATGAACGTTTTCATTAATTAATTAATTAGAGTAATTATGTTCCCACTTGTAAAGATAAAATCGTATTATATAAGAAATCCTATTAACATGTTGACAAATCCTATAAGAAATCCTTTAATTATGGACGTTTATACTTATGAATGTCTTGGAATTTTATTTTAAAAAGAAATTAATAGGTTGACTTTTGCCTTTATCTTATTACGTGGGATATTTGATAAGAATCAAACTCTTCATATTCATTTTGGTATATAATTTGATTAATTTTTATTTTAACCAAAAGTCTAAGCATGTAATCTTGCCAAATAAGCAGTTTAAGCATGTAATCTTGCCAAGTAAGGTTTCGAAGCGTGCGAACCAGCCATTTTTAAAATTATATTAAAGAGGGATTACATTTATGTTATTTCATTTGTCCAATTACACTTTATAAGTTTTTAATGAGAAAGAGAAAAAATAGAGAAAACAAAGAAAAAAGAGAATTCAATAGAATATACTTAACAGAATTAATGACCTAACCTAGTCATTAGACTGGTCGACCTATCATACTTTTTTTAACAAAAAATAATACTTATATTATGATGTGTACTACTTTTGTTTATTATAATATTTTTATTTAAATGTATATTATCTATTGAAAAAATATAATTATCTAATTTTTATGTCACTCTTACCCTTTACAGAAATACTACAAGGACACCCACAGTTCTTCTGTTAACAGACAGTCTTTTGATACTGAATTCTTAATAGCATACTTTAAAATACAAAAATAGGACATTTGACGATAATTTTATTNCTTTTTTTTTTTTTTTTTTTTTTAAAAATTATTTATTTTCTCCAAGCCTCACAACTGAACTCGAGAGCTTGAGTAATTATTTCGTAATAAAATACAATTTTAATCCTCTAGGTATAGCTTCCGAGTAAGTCCTATAGAGATGCCCAATGTGAATTCCACCATGTGTATATGAGAAAATGTTGCTAACTAGTAATCAAACATCACAATCAAAAGCTGGAATTTTAATCCTCTAAGTATGGCTTCCGAGTAAGTCATGTCCAGATGGCCAATTTGAATTTCATCATGTGTATCCGAGAAAAAATGTTGCTAATTAGTCATCAAGTACACCCGACATCACGGCATAGTAAACATCACAAGAATGATTATAAATATTTAGATTAATTGCAAAACCATAGCATAATTACCAAGGAAAAGAGAGAAAAGAATGAACAATCAATCTTCCAAACATACAATCCTCTTCACATTTGTTCGTAGTTTAATTACTGCGCCAAGCCTCAAGGGTTTTTTTTTTTAAATTTGTGTAATAGATCTATACCTCGAGATAGTTGTAGTAAGCAGCAATATCAAAATCCACTGATTATTGATCTGAGTCATGACGGCTTAGAAATTGGATAATACAAGGATATATTTGTTCCACGGCCTGCCACACATTATTTGAGCCATCAAGTCTTAGTAACATTTTCATAAATAAATACTCTTAACCAAGAAAAAAAAACGTGAAATTGCATACTTACCATACGTCCTCCCACCAAGTCGTAATGGGCAAAATGAGCACCATTAGGTTCACCAAAAACTTTATACGTGACCAAATGCTCAGGAATGAGCTTCACAGTTTCTGCTCGACACAATTTGGATAAGAGATAAATAAGAACCTGCTATAAATGTTAGGGAGTTCGGAAAGTATGTTAGTTGAAGCAGGAGAAGAAAACAAACCATATACGGCTTCAGGTGGACAAATTAAATCCCGATCCCCTGCCAGGGCTAAGATGGGAACACTGCTCTTATGAATATGATCTTTGTAAGAGAATGTACCACTTCTGTTTTGAAGTCCGCCTTCCCGAAAGGCAGATGTAAGCTGTAATAGTAGTTTAGCAGGGATAGTACCTGACAGAAGTAACTAAAACTCATGATGAAGTTGAAATATTTGGTATTACCCATCGTTAATTCGTAATTAATCATCTCAGAGACATCTTGGTAGAGAAATGTGGATTTGACATAGGAGAATTTCAAATGGATCCATCTAATACAAAATCTGACATCTAATACAATAATAAAAAAAGAATGGCTCAAACAGGGAACTTAAGATTTGAAATCAAGATGAGTAATTAGTGATTTCAAACCCACCCATGCAATTGAAGCATGAGAAATCCTTAACAAAAATTATTTATAGCTTTGTTCAGGAAAGCTCATGACAGAATGAATTTCAAGTCTTAGTAAGTTATTTTCGATTTGTCCATTGCAAATGGAGCTGGAAGAGTCATTGTTGACAATTCTCCTGGCATAGTGCTAACAATGGACTAGATCAAAATGACTCAATTAAATTCTAGTGCTTCTTCTATTAGTGAAGTTTCTAGAAAAAAAAATATATCAAACGGCGCAATGCACCTTGGGTCGCTACGGAAACAGCCTCCTTGTATAATTACAAGGGTAAGGTCTGCGTACAACTGACCCCCCAGACCCCAACCTGTTGGGAATATACTGGGTATGTTGTTGTTGTTGTAGTAAGTTATTTTCGAGTCATTTTGAGCATCCCAAAATCCATATTATATGGAGTCGTTATATACCCTCCTCTCAAATCCTCTTCCATCCAATTCCCCCCACTCTTCAACTAAGTGACATAAAAGAAAATGACAAGCACACCAAGGCAAGACCACTGCTCATTAGCATTTTTGCTCATAAATACCCCAAAATAAAATTTCTATATATATATTATATATATATATATATATAAGCTGTATCTATCTCCCCTCTTTCTCGNATAGAAATTTTATTTTGGGGTATTTATATATTATATATAGAAATTTAACATAGCACTACCTATATATATATATAGGTAGTGCTATGTTAAATTCCTGATTAGAGACAGGAAAAAACAAAGAAACTCAGATATTGGCAAACTGCAAAGTCTGCAATTTGATATTAAACTAATAACCACTAACATGTCTTACCTGGACTATACCAGAGCTTAACATAGAGAATGTAGTAACTGAGAAGAAGTACAATACACTCTTGACTTACAAAAACTATTTAGGATCAGCTTCTTCAACAACTCGGGGTGCATCATATCCTGTGCTGATATAAGGTCATTCATCCATGACAAGACATAAGGGGGATGAGAAGAGAGAGGATAAGCTGCAGACAGCAATGCTCCTAAAGGAATAGCAGGTACATTAAGAAACTGAGCAGGGTCAGCCTGTGAGACGAAAACATTGTATTATGATCCTACATAGGGATAAGGAAAGATTCAATTCAATCTAAAAGAAGCTAGGTATAGAGTACTGGTACATACTAGGGGAAGAAGCAGTTTGAGTGTTGACTTAGATGTGGTGTAGTCAAGTGAAGAAGCCAATGTACCGATAGCGGCTAATCCCGGATCTCTACCTTCGGAACCTTTTAAGGACCATGATTGTAAATAAAGATTATATGGCCTTCAATGTTTAATATTAAATAGCTAATCCATCCAAATCAGACCTCAATAAAAACACATGATATTTAGATTAAAAAATGATATGGAACGGCAGAGTATAATGACCAGCTGCTAATGAGTTGGTACCACAGAAGTCATCTACAGATGAAATGAAACTCAGTAACTTATAGATCTGAAGCATAGAGGACCATTTGTCCTGCTGAATGTAAATAATCTCTCAAAAAAGTGCCTGACCGAGAAGTTTAAGATAGTGGAAAAAAGAGAATGAAGAAGCAAAACCAGTTTTCAATCGTAACAGTTATTGTTTGCTACAAGTCAACATCATCCACAGAACAGTTAGCTGAACTTACTGTATCGCGATACCATCGCATATAGTAAAATACCACCCATGGAGTGACCAATTGCGAGTAACCGACCATCCTTTGGTTTGCTCTGAGCCCGTATATATTCCATCTACGAAATGAGAAACAGAATAATCACAGACTACTAATGTAAAGAGAAAGATAGTACCTCAATACAAGATCAAAAGTTTCAAGATTTCTGCTTTTGATAAAAAGTTAAATATTAGCACAATGCATGGCCAACACCAAAGAGAAGTGTCACCTCACCACAGCAGGAATGTCCTCTTCCAAATAATTGTCGAAGTCCCAATCATATTTGACAATAAAGTCCAATTGTTTCTGGAAATCATCTATTGTCACGAGTAGGCGCTCTTGCAGATCAAAAAGTTGGGGTGTCACAGAACGCTGACCTTCATCAATGATATCAACCAGCTTTTGACTTAGTTCCTTTATCTGGCCAGATACACCAAAGTTTTGCTTAGTGTCCCGCAAATTTAGAACTTTTTCCTTTATCTCTCTAAAGCGTCCGAGTAAAAACGAATCTTCAAAGAGGTTTGATATTTGATCGAAAAATTTGGCCGACATAATCTTTGACTGACTTTCACTAAGAAAACCAGAAAGTCTCTCTGACAAGCGTGTAAAAGTTTCCGAAAACTCTGACACGAGTTTTGATTCATCCCTTGCTATTGCAACTCCAGTTTGTTCATCATTGACCACAGCTATCTCCGGATGATCTGAATTGCTCGAGACTGTGGATGGCTGCTGGTTTGCAGGCAAGGCGCCCTCGGTCATTTTTTCTGCAGCAACTTCCATTTGTTCAGATTTTGTATGAGCTGACTCCTCAACTACTTTACAATCCAAGCCTTGCATGCTCAACCCAGCACCTCGGACTTCTAGAACCCAAGTGTCAAATCCTTGGCCACACATATAACGGGCAAAAGAAGACTGCAAGAGTGTTTTATAGAATACATAAATTCTAGTTAGTTACTTTACTGTTGTGTTTGTGTGGCTTCTGTTTTAACTTTTCATTTTTCAAGAGAAGATAATAGGGATAAAGCTCTAGTATAACAGTATATACAAGTTCAAACATGCAATCGATGAAATAGAACAGATATTTCAAATGTAATCAGTAAGTTAGGTATTAGTTCAAAGTTGATCTTAGACTATCAATGTGTATTTTGATTCCGCATATTTTACACTCACAAAATTAGATCATCCGAACATCCGATCACAGATAATTCCATTTCACACAATTTGAAATGAGAACATATCCATGTAAAAACTGCCCATTAGTTCACATATAAGCATGAAATATTACTCCCCAGAAAGGAAATAATACATCTTTCTGTAACCAAAGCAATAATATGTCACAAAATCCAGCAATTAAACTGTCACAAGTACAATTTCAAATCTGCCAAGAAGTATCCAGAAGATTATGTATCTTCTATCCAAGAAATCCCAAATTTAAAATTATACTGGATGCTCATGTGTAGAACAGAAGAAAACTAACCCCAGGAGACAGATCATATGCAATGGCGTTTGTCCCCACGCCAGACAACAGCAAAAGCGGATGATTTCTCGCGGGAGACTGCTTCAAATAAAGAAACTTCCAATTTAATTTTTTCCTACAAAAAAGCAATACTCTTTTCCCTTTCACGCAGAAGATGAATAGAACAACTTACAGACGATTCTCTAACTTCATTTATCTACACAGTTAAAATGTATCAAAATCTCCTACGGCTACAATGTCTGTTTTAATCTTAATCCCTCAATTTGCATACAGAAAATATTTCAATCTGAACCGCGTATCACGTAAACGGAAACACACACATAAAAGCTAACAGTAGTACAGTACCTCCATCATTTACCCATATAATAAGAACAAATACCTGCGGCGGCGGAATGTAGCGCCATACCGCGAGCCGCCAGTCGGATTTTTTGGCCGTTACATAGTGGAGCTCGTCGGCCGTGCATACCGACGGTTTTCTCGGAAGCTTCTGGACGTCGGGGGACGGAGCCTCGTTCGTTGAGAACGCTCTCGCGCTCGCGGCGCCGAGCGTCAGGCGGTGGAAAGACGCGGCGGATGGGAGGACGAAGCGGTTCTGGAGAAAGATTAGGCGGTGTTTGTGCTGGCGGATGGCGGCGGCGGAGGCGAGTCGGATCGCCAGACTTGTGTTGGATTGGGCGATTACCATCATCGATTGGTTTCCCAGTTCATGATTTGATTTGTAATTAACCGTTAAGTTGTGAATTGGTATTTTATTTTGTTTTGTTATTATGACCACGTGTTTTTNACAACGTGTTAAAAGCTTTGACTACGTGCACACTTTTGGTGGGAAAGAAACCGATTTAAGAGTAACGCCTTGGCTTGGAGCTATCTTTTGTGTAGAACGTAAATAAGAACAGGAATTCACAATATCAGAAAACTCAAATTCATTCACCCCTTTATACTAAGAGAATACAGATATATTCTTAGACTTCCACAAACCTAACTTGCTAAATAAGATAAAACCACATAATTATTTTCCTAACTCTAAATAACATAAATATGAAAATCTAATTATAATAAGGAAATAGGTAATAAAATAATTAATTAAGCAACGATATCCGATCATATTTATCGAGGAACGCGAGAGCGATCTCATCTCCATCATCCTCCCCCAGTTGAGACGGATTCGCCCTCGAATCCAAATCGATCTCGTCTCCATCTGAGCCGTCATCGCCCACGTCGAAGACCACAGAACGAGTGTCCACGGCTCCAACCAAGTCTCCATGCGGCCCATCCCGAGAAAGAAACAATGCCAGCGACGTCTGTTGCAAAAGAACTAACCGGGGAGCCAAGGGATGTAAGACAACGCGGTTGCCCTCAAACAGAAATCCATACGTATTAAGGCGCCCATCATGAACCACGGCACGATCAAACTGCCACGGGCGTCCTAATAAAAGGTGTTAATCATCCATAGGCACGATATCGCACCACACCTCATCCCTATATGCAGAGCCAATAGAGAAAGAAACCAACACACGTCTGTTAACAGGGACAACGTCATCACGCCGTATCCACGCGAGAACATGAGGATCCGGATGCAGCACCGACGATAATCCAAGCTTCGCCACAGCCTCGTCAGATATCACGTTCTCGCATGACCCGGAATCAATAACAAAACGACACACCCGGTCGCCCACGGTGCGCGTAGATTCGAAAAGCTGTCGACGCAGGCCCTCATCAGTGGAAATGACGGGTGGGGACAAAAGAGAGCGATGAAGGACAAGCGCGTGTCCCACGTCTCCCGAGACATGCACCTCTGGAACCTCGGACTCTTTGTCAAAAATAGGAGGGCCATCATATGCTGCAGCTGCCGAATATTCTGCTGTCTCCTCGGCGAACAAAGCACACGACCCGATCCCTCTTGGACAAGCCGCCTGTCGATGCCCAAGCTCACCGCACCTAAAGCATCGAAACCTGCCACCAGCCCGCTGCATACTCGCGGTTGGCGCCGTCCCCACATCGCCAGTCGACCGCAGCAGCCCACCGCTAGTCGTCGATCCACGCCCCATTGTCAGCCCTGAGCCCGAGTGCATGCCCGAAGCTGGTATCCCACGCCCGGAATGCAAATCCGCACCTGCAACACCACTGGTCAGACCCGCCTTTCGAGCCAACTGTTTCTCCACAATGAGGGCCCGTTGATGTGCATCCGAAACCGACTCCGGAACAACAAGACTAAGCATATCCTGTATAGCAATATTTAAACCCCCCACATAGCGAGCAACTAACTGGCCCTTCGACTCACGTATCTCCACACGAGTTAAGAGACGATAAAAGTCCTCCGTATACTCAGAAACAGAATACGGGCCTTGACGCAAATTATGCAACTGTTGATAAACCACATGATCATAATTAAAAGGGAGAAATTCACGTTCCACGTACTTACGGAACTACATCCAAGTAGAGATCTCTGGCTTTCCCTGGCGATGTCGCAAACTCGTGAGTTGCATCCACCATGCCGCCGCCCGTCCACAGAATCGCGTGGCAACAAGCGCTACACGTCGTTCGTCAGGGACCTTCTTAAACTTGAGGACGGACTCAATGGCAGCCCACCAATCGAGGAACTCCGCTGCATCAGTTCTGCCCGAAAACTCGGGAATCTTAACCCGAAACCCGAGATCCCCGCGCGACTCACTGCCGCCATCCACCTTGTGCACATCACGTCGTTGCGGTTCGCGGCCTCGGCCAACGCCGTGGTCGAACCATCCGCGGAGCTGCTGATCGGCCTGTGCAAATTCCGGCCATTCTCGCTGCTGCAGCCCGTCGCGGCGTTGTTGTCCGTAGGGACCGAAGCCCCGCCCGTCGCGTCGCCGTTGATCACCGTCCGCCCACCACCAGCCATCGTCCTCGCGAAACCTTAAGTGGCGGCGATGGAAATCACCTCTGCCCATCGGCTCGTCATCATCCTCAAAGAAATCACCCCCTCGCTGTTATCCCTGAAGACGATGGCCAGGATCACCTCCACCGAAGCCTCGAAAGTCGCGACCTCCGACATGCTTCCCCTGCGCAAATGGAACATCATCATCGGGCCTGCGACGCTGCTCCTGGGCGAAAGGGTTGTCGACGCTGATGGTGTCTTCATCGTCCTCCTCGCCGGTCGGAGTCGCGGGTGACGTTGACGGCGGCCCGGCATGACCACGTCCACCACGGCCTCCTTGAAACCCTCCGCAAGCGCCCCGGTTGTCGGTGTCGCGATTCATACGCACCTCCTCCATCATGGTCCTCATAGCCAGTCGAATTTCCTCGACCCCCGCAGACAAGTCCGTGAAACGCTCGTGCATCGATCGTCCATCCTCTGAAATCGATCTTCAATGATGTTGTCGTTCACGTTGTTGGTTTTCTTTGGCGGCACGGATCGTGGCTGGTCTCTGGATACCAACTGATGTAGAACATGAATAAGAACGGGAAAGATACGAGATACTCTCTCGTGAAGAACTCACAATATCATAAAACTCAAATTCATTCACCCCCTGATACTGAAGAGAATACAGATATATATAATCTTAGACTCCCCACAAACCTAACTTGCTAAATAAGATAAAACCACATAATTATTTTCCTAACTCTAAATAACATAAATATGGAAATCTAATTATAATAAGGAAATAAATAATAAAATAATTAATTAAGCAACGACATCCGATCATATTTATCGAGGAACGCGAGAGCGATCTCATCTCCATCAATCTTTAACCGTAACTCCTCGTAAATCTCTTTTCTTATTTAACAGACACATCATCAAAAATCTCATTCTTTTATACTTATACACATAAATCTCCAATAATAATAAAATTCATAAACTTCTTTATTTTATGAGTCTCATATGTTTCTCATTTACTTTTATTTAATTTTATATTCTTATACTTTCATTCAAAAAATAAAAATAAAATAAAGAAAGTTTGGAAGATTGTTACAAATGTGGAGCCACACAACAAGTTTATGAGAGGTTTGGATTTGCAAACTCCATGTAAAAAACCTTAAACCTCAAACCTTATCCATTTAATAATAAAACCTATAAGAGTAGATTTGTGAACCTGGGGCAAAATCCATTGTTAAAGTTACTCTTAGAGCATCTCCAATGTTATGATTTTGAAAAAAAAAAAAACAATTTTAACACATGTCAATCAATGAATGTAATGTTAATGCAAATAGTAATAATGTTAAAAGACTAGAAATTTGAATTAAACTAGTCTTTTTAATGCATCAATTTGATAAGAAATTATTTGTATAGATGAACCAATTAAAATAATTTATTAATACAAAAACAATATAAACCAAAAATTAAATGAGGTAAATTAAGCCCTTTGCAAACATAAACNAACAATTACCTCTTTGTGCCAAAATAATTACTATTTATTTTATGTTAGTAATAAAAATTAAAAAACAATTATAATTATTAAATTACTATCATTATATTTTTAACATGGTGTGACGCACATTATAAATTGTCTCAAGTACAATCTATTAACAATCACATGCCATAACAATTTCTATTTATTTTAACAATAAAAATTAAAAATATTTATTTTATGTTAGCAATTAAATTTAAAAAATAATGATAATTTATTATAATTTTATTTTTCACATAAAAGTTCACTTAAAAGTTCAACTAAATGATCTCAATGGACACCTAAAGAAGCAAATTTCCAATGCAATTATTTTGAACATAAAAAATGAACCACACTGTAATTTTACGTGGATATCTTCTGCGGTGGAGGCTTATCTACTAAAAGGAGCTTACGTACCAATTAAATAGTTGAAGTACGTTCTCAACAAAAAATCATACATTTATGATTTATGTATTATGATTTATGAAATGTCATGTTTTAATACATAATCTGAACAATGATTTAAAAAATTAGGTATAATGTTAGAGTGAAAATATATATTTTTATTGAAATGTATATAACTATTGATAAGTATAAATTCTACTGTAATCGTATATGTTAAATTATATATGATTATTAAGTCAAAACTCAAAAGTAACATACTTTCGAATGATATCAACTTTATTTGACCGAGAAGGCAGGACCAGGAAAAATGACAATTAATTAAAATCGTTTAAGATAATATTATTAAAACTTAAAAATCTGAGGCGCTGAGATGGGACGGAGTCAGCATTTTATAGCATTTCAAATTCAAATGTGAACTTTTCACATAAATATAGTCGGAGAAGATTGGCCTTTCTGCATCAGCATTTTTAATTGTCCCACTAATCAGCAATTTTCATCCCTTCTATTCCGCATTTATTATTATTAAAAAAAGTGGTTCGTACAATTAACCTCTAACTAATAGGGAGAAGAATTTCTACTTCCTAATTAAGTGGCTTTTTAAGTTTAATTAATGGGAAGAAGAGACATGAGTTACTCGATCAATCAGCTCACTGGAATTGAATATTTTGTTCAATACTAGTTTTTGATATTAGTCACAAGACCAAGAAATAGGAAGATGCTTCCATTTTCTTATACTTTATAAATGGAAAAATTAAATTCAATAATACAGCTGAATTAATCACATAGTTATATATATTACGATATATCTCATAAATTACGTGCAAGTCAGCACCCTTCGAAATTCGAATTCAATGTTTTGCATGACAGTTGAAAACCACTCTCATCATGCGGCAGAATAAAGGCAGGCTTGTAAGGCAAGTTAAAATCATAATCAAGAGAGCAGTGAATTAAAAGATTGAACAAGTGTAAAGCATATAATAACTTTTAGGAGAATTTTTGTCTAGTCTTTTAAAATAAATACTTTCGCGATATGTTAATATTATATTGTTGTAAGGCAGAAAATACCTCTTTGGCAAGCATTTTATTTTGGTATCAATATATATGGCGGTCAAGATAAATGCTTTAGAAAAATATCCGTGTGATAATTTTTTTTTATCATAATTTACTTTTCTTCATATCTTGATAACTGACAAGTTACATATGAGAAACCTATTAGGACTTTAGGATTAGGTACACTCAACACACCTGATATATATACTCCTATTAGATTGAATAAAATTTTAACATCAACCTAATATTGTAGAAAAAAAAAAATTGTGAGTGCCTCATACATGCGAAATATCTTCTATATTTTTACTTTAATTTAAACTATCATTTATTTTAATTTATAAAAAACAACATTACAAAAAAATTATTATATATTCTAACGGAAAATCATACGGTAATATATTCTAATGTAAATTCCAACGATATTCCAATGGTATAAATTCCGTTGGAATTTTCATTAATTTCAACGAAAATATTGCGTTGGAATGAGTTTTCCATTGGAATTTGATGATTTCAACGACTATTTCTCCAACGATTTTTTACCGTAAGAATTTCCGTTGAAATTTATATTTCCATATCCGTTGAAAAATCTACCGTTGGAATCGCTAAAATCCAACGGAATTCTAATGGAAAACTCATTCGAATGAAATATTTTTGTTGGAATTTCCGTTGGAGTTTCATTACAATGTATTTGTAATGGAATTTTCCGTTAAAATTTTATCATTTTGTTGTAATGCAAAACTTATATTTGATTTTAAGCTCGTGCATACAAAAATATTTAAAAAACAGGGGCTAAATTAAAAGCGTCGTTGCCATCAAAAAACAAATGATCACTTCCGCACACTTTTAGACCAAATTTTCAAAAGAGTCGATTACTTATCTCACCAAATTTCAAAATTTATCTATCATGTTTGTGTTAAATTCAACATATCATTCATACTCATAACATTCAAATATGCAATCAATAGAGATGAAGTTTGAATATTTTTTATAATGTTCATTTTTACTAATCATTAGAAATGTTAAACAGTACTTGGCTCGACGGCCCGACCAGTTTAGCCCGAAAATAAACAGAGTTATGGCCCTTTATTGGTAGTCCGTTTAAATCAGGACTTTATAGGCCCAGACTGTTTAGCCAGAAACCCGTTAGGGCTAGCCGAAAATCCGCTAGGGCTGTCCCTTTTAACTTGGGTTGGCCGGTGTAAATATTTGCAGCAAGTAAGTAATATGTTCTTAGATTCCTTGTGTATTACAATTTTGATGTTCCATTTCACATGTAAGTATGAGTTGTAACGGAATTATTAGGATTTTAAAAGATAATTAATAATAATATTGTTATTGTACTTCACACCAAAATATTTAAGCCAATAAGAACGACTAATAGAAAACACATGCGAGAAAGACCTAACACATGAAACATAGTAAACATAGTGATAGAATTTATAATGATATAATATATCGCGAAAATTCCCAAAGCATGTAAAATAAGTAGTAAAATGATAATTGTAAGTATTAGTTCGAATATTTTTTTTTTCTTTTGAGAAATATGTTATTTAAAAGTATGTAATGTGCTTTCATATATGATGTGTAATTGTATATATATAGTGGTAAATACTAAATAACCGTTGAAAACAAACGTTGACTAGCAGCTGTAATTTTTTATATATTCTTTTATTCTTTTTTTTTTGCTATATTATTATTATTATTATTATTATTATAGCCCGCCTAGCCCGTTTAGCCCGAGGCCCGCTAAGGTTAGGGTTATGTCTTTTTATTGGTAGTCCGTTTAAATCAGAGTTTTTAAGTCCGGACCGTTTAGCCCGAAGCCCGCTAGGGCTAACCCGATTAACATCTCTACTAATTATATATGTTTTTAATATGATACTATGTCTAACTTATAATTTTAAGATTATATACATAACTTATAATAATTTAAATATATGTACATATTCACATGATCAAGTACTAGTTTATAAGAACTTTGTGGGAACATATTTGTATTTATTCATTTTCGAATTAATGTTTGCGTGAGTACACAATGGAACCTAGACATGGCAATCAGACGAGTCGATTCACGACCCGGCCCCGGGCCAGTGGGTCGCTGGGCTTAGGGCTGCAAACAAATCGAGCGGATCGCGAGCCGCTCAAGTCAAAGCTCCACTCGAGCTCGAGTTTGACTGAGCTCGAGTCGAGCTCGAGCTCGAGCCCATATTTTGCTTTGTCGAGCGACTCGAGATACATATAAATTACTAAAATACCCCTTTATATATATATATATATATTAGCATAGGTTCTTAATGGTAATTTTACCATTTCACTTAAAAATTTTCGAGCCGAACTCAAGCCGAGCTCGAGCATTTTGATTTCAAGTCGAGCTCGAGCTCGAGCAGCTAAAAAAAAAAATCAATCCTGCTCGATAAGGTCAATGCTCGACTCGGCTCGGCTCGTTTGCAGCCCTATCCTGGGCCTCAATAGTTGGACGCGGAATCGGTCCGACTACATCTGAATCGGCCCGACCCAGCTGTTCGTTGAACCGCCAATTTATTTT
>BKCP01004294.1:1172855-1200481 GCA_008636005.1 Striga asiatica
TCTTGACTGTTGGGACCAATTTCGCTACGATTCGTTATTTTGAATTTGATTGAATTTGTAGGATAACCAGAGTTAATTTTGAAAAAAAAATACTTTTATTAGATTTAAATAAAATTTTGAGTTTGTATTTAAATATGTATTTTTAAATTTAATTAAATTTATTGGATAATTATATTTAATTTTGAAAAAATGTTTATGTTGAGTTTGAATGAGATTTTGAATTTGTATTAATATCATAATTATTATATGAGTCAAATATTGAATTAAAGTGTGATAATTGATTAATATTATTTAATTATATTGATAAAATTGAAGAAGATTTGATTGAATTAAATTTAAATTGAATTTAAGTTTTAAAATCTGATCAAAATTTATCGGATAATTTATCTCCAATAGTGATCAGATAATTGTATTCAATCATCTAGAGGGTATTAATTCGGGATAAAATGCGTAAAATACGTAACAAATGGGCATATGGAGCAATTAATTTCCCTTACTAAAATGCATAAAAATTAAAATAAGTACACAAAAGGTCATATAGAGCAACTTGTCTAAAGTTAAATGCCATCACAACATATTGCTGCTTTATGGCAAGGACAGCGACACAACGGCAAGCTTAAATTTTACGCGAAATATTTTAGAAAACAATATGTGAAAATCCTTTATTAAATCATATTCACGAAAAAGTCAAAATCCACAAACCCCATCTGTACACTTCAACACCATAGTCCATAGCTCAAAGTTTAAAAAAAAAATTACAATTTTAAAGAATATACCAAAATTATCAAGTAAAAATATTTACTATTTACACCATGTATATATATATAAACTGACTGTACCGCACGAGATTAAACTTTTACAATATAGTATCAAACCATTTTTAACTAAGACAAGCAGCGAAATAACATGAAAAGAGCAGAGTATCTCATCACCTATCTATCTCAGCAACACATCACTAACCAAACAAGTATATCAAACGATCATATCAAACACACACTGTAATTAATATATATATAAACTTCTAAAACACAAAATTGTGAACCCAATACCACCAAAAGCCATCATCATGGCTGTGCCTCTCGCGATGCATCAGGTACAACCAGCTTCTGGTACTGAGCCGCCATCTGAGGTAGCAGAGGCTTGTAGTACACAGGCACATTTTTCTGGTTCGCAAATTCATAACCGTAAGCAGTATTCTGGCCTGAGGGAGGTTGATAAATTGGACTGAGCCCGACAAACTGTTCTGAGCCAGAATTCACTAGTTTTGGCCCAGTGGAAGAAGGAACACTTCTCGACTGATTGTAAGGCATTTGATTCGGCACGAAATAAACCGGGTGGTAATGATGCTGGTTTTGGAGCTGGGGAGGGTAAATAGGGTAATATGAAGAAATCGGCACTACATTACCGGGTAGCACGTAAACCTGTTCTTGAGCTAGAGGTTGTGTTTTGGATTGGGTGTTATTTTGATCCAAGGTTTTGTTTTCTAATTGATTAGTTGAAATTTTGGTGTTGGTAGCTTGGATTTGGGTGAATGGTTCTTGATAAATAATAGCTTGTCTTTGCCTGGGCAATGAATTTGTTACACTTGCCTCACTGTTAAATAATTGAACAAATCATCAACATCCTAATTCAAAACATGAATATATGAAGGCTGAATAGGGTAAAATTGTAAAACGGTCTTTACCTGGAAACTGAATCTGGAGACGGCAAATCGAACGTCCTGGTTTGTTTCTGCTGAAATTGAAGGATCTGGTGGGGTTGCAATTGATCTTGTACCTGCGGCTGTATCTGTTGTACCTTCCCGTACCCGCCATGATCCGATCCCTCATCTTCGGCGATAACCCGATTAGCATACTCACCGCCAACCGCCACCGGTATCCCCTGAACCACCGTTCCGGCTGCAACGCCGGCGGTCGTATATATCCCGGCCTCCTCCTGCTTCAACGGCGGTGGCAAATTAACAACTCCAACGCTCATCTGCTGAAATTGCTCCTCGATTCCTGTCCCTCCAACCTTGGGGTTGTCATCGGCGTGCACCTTAATCGGCGGCAAATTAGCGACGGAAGGGGAACTGGAAGTAGACCCGAAGGACGACGACGTTCCCAGCATGGGGGAATTGGGGACCGACTGCACATCCTGATTAATTACATGATTATTGCTATTAGGATTCTCGTTTCCATTGACGCCAGCCTTCAAATCCTCAAATCCGGCGCCACCGCCGCTCTCCACAACCGCGGCCTTCCCCATTAAATCATCGTCCAATCCAAGCAGGCAATTAACCGACGACGAGTCGGAAAATCCACGATCGCTGGCGGCAGCTGAATGAGCTCCCGATTTCCCGTTCAAGGCGCTGAAAAACCACTCCTCCGATTTAGCAGACGCGGTCTCGGCGAGAATCCGCTCGACGCTCGACTGTGATTTGGGGAACAGGAAGAGGCGGAGGCGGCAGGGCTTGGAGACGTCGGCGGCGGAGGCACTGTTCAGGCGGTCGTACTCCTCCACCATGTTCTCGAGATCCTCATCCGTGGAGACCGAGATCAAGGAATCCAATTCCTCGCTGGGGAGCTGGTACTTGAGCGAGAAAGGCTGATCGCGGAGGAGGCTCCTGGAGAGGCGGCGGTGGAGGTCGGAGAGGGTGGCGTCGCGGTCGACAACGACGATGCGAGTATCGCCGCCGACGTAGCTGAGGGCCTTGTCGTGGGGGCGGGGGACGATGTGGCCACCGTAACTGCACATCAGGCGAAGCTTCGGCGGCGGGGGGTCAGCATGGCCGGAGTCCGTGTAGGCCGCCGGCTTTTGGGGGGTGGTGGAGGGAATTGGGGGAGTGGTGGAGAGTGGTGGGGCCTCCATAGAGGAAGTTGGACTGTTGGAAAATGGAGAGAGAAAATATCACAGGAAGAATATGGTCGTGATTGGACTTCTGGCCTGCTTTAAAAACACTTCCGATCATCACAGCTGTATCCTTTTCTTTTCTACCGAGACATAATACAAATAAATAAAATATTGTACCCAAAAATAAATAAAATAAATAAATAAATAAATAAAATAAATTTTTATATTTTATTATTTATTGATATTTTTTTTATTTAAAAATTTAATATTATTTCAAGTCACAAAAATTTATCAGTTTAATTACATTAATTTTTTTTAATTATTCTATTTTTTAAATTTTAAAAATACATATTATAAATATTTTAGTTATCAAGTCAGTAATTAATGTCGTAGTTTGACAAACAATCGTTACTTTTTTTATTTTTTATTTTTATTTAGTATTGCATGTATTTGTATAGTTGCTTACATTTCTATATTCATTTTACTAGAATATATGTTTTAAAAATATGTGTGATAAGTATTGTTTAGTATTTATTTAATTTATTTTATGATTTTATGCTAAATATATATCATTTTTTAAATCCTTGTTGATAGAAAAATTAAAATTCTAGATTAAATGAAAGAACTAAATACTAGTATTTCATTTTAGATAGTTTGTTTAATGGTTTTTTGGCCTCAAAAGAGCTTTTTGAGCTGTTTGACTTTACACAATCAACTGAAAAAAATGTTTGGTAAACAGCTTTTCCACTAAAATGAAAAACGCTACTTTTTTTTTTCCCACGGTTTGAGATAAAAAGAATATTAAAAGTCTTAACTGCCCTTATTTATTATTATGTTCATTTCACACAATGAGACTGTTGTTGTATGAGATTTAACAACGATAACAAGATGTAATCAAAGTGTAAAAAGTTGAGATTTTGTATTATTGATGTGTTTTGACATAGTACAAGAAGTCGGTTTATTGTGAACCGAGCTATTTTGCATGTACGTATTGAATGCGCGTAGAAAAGATCCCCCGTACAATAATCAATTCTGCTATTTATAGTAGCTTGCGCTTCACTTTGCGTACGAGGTAGGTGTGATCGCATTTAATACAAAGTAGCTTCATGAGGCGGTTTGTTGGTCAATGGGTGGACAATTATGATTGCAATGTAGCACGTGGTCCAACTATGTAGGCGCTTTGTCACCTGCTTTGGGATTGGTCATGTCGGACCTCAGTTTCACAGAGAGAACCTTCGAGAAGGAATCTTTGGGAAGTCGGATGTTTAAGAAATCTTCGAGAGGTTGGTTGTCTTGAACGTGAGGTCGGCCCGCATTTATGAGTGAAGTCAGTCTGATGCCCAGCTTGAACCGAGATACGCCAATTTAAGCGCATGGGCTGGTTTGAGTAATGACCTTGTGTAATACTCGTTAATCTTCATCTTAATCTCCAACAAATCAGGTCGGTTGTCAACAGAGAGGCCCCCGACATTAGTAGGTGTTGGGATCTATGAGGATCTCGTTATGTACAAGTTACGAATCCAATAGCAAACGTAAACCTATGCGCAGCGAATCTAAAGGTTTGATGTAGAAAACTTACGGCTTAAAATTTTCTGAATCTGTATGATTCGGGATGACCGGGAACATCACACGAACGGAGGCTGGATCAATCGAGTCGGGATCGCGAACGGGTCGTGTGGCCTGTCATTGGGTGTCGGTCGTGTCGTTGCGTGGGTGGTCGCGTCGCGGGTCGCCGCGGCTCGGCTCACGGTGCGGCGGTCCTCCGGCTGGTCGGCGGATCTTGACCTTCGGGTTGAGATTCGTCAACTTCTGTAGATGATCACGGGGTCTCGATTACCTTCGGGATCTTCTACTGTATCACTCTTACACCTCTTCAACTTGTACCGGTGGAGCAATAAGCAGAAGATAAAGCTCGAATGAGATCTATAGAGAGAGTGTGGGGCGGCCGAACTCAAGCGTGAAATAATGAGATGGATCTCTTCTCATGAGCTTAATGATGTATATATAAAGCTATAGTAGGGATCTTTAGGAGATTAGGAATAGGGCTTCTTAAGTAGTGGACTAACTGTATGTCATACCCACTCTTCCAATTACTTAAATAATATTACGGTCCACCAACGTAATATTATTACACTCTCTTTTCCTAGCCCAAATTACATTTGAGACTCCAATTATAATTACTCAATTTACCTCCTCATGTTTAAGATATAATGTCCATTAATTAATTCGATTACTGACAATCAAAAATTAATTAATATATTATTTATTTCACCGAAGCTAGCTCTCGTTCATCACATTATTATTGTGCCGGAACTTAATCTACCTACAGGGTTTAGCATAACAATCTTTCATGAACTCACTTCGGGGACATCATCAAACTAGCGAACATGGTGACCGTAAATATCCTAACAACACATCATACATACATCAATATTACCCAAACAGTAGGAATATTAATCCAGCGAACTGAATCTCACCAAAATGAATCAAAGTAATATGTACTGCATATATATGTTTGTTTAATATCTTACGGGTTAAGAGAACGCAGTAATTAACTGAGGTCTAGTTCGTTTACGACGATCAGTATAAAACGAACTTCTCCTCTCTGGGATCATGTTCAATATATAAATGTACTAGTGCAACAATATATCGGATCCCTGATTGTACACTTGTATATAATTTAAAAAATATATTTATTTATTTATTTTCTTCTCGTTTTCCTCTTGAAGCGTGATAATTATTGAAACAATAAAGAGAGTATAGACCAAATACCCTCTAAAAATGATTCGTTCAAGTCATTTTTACATGCGCTGAAAAGATAGTAGAATATGCTTCCTACCCGTAACATACTTAATGGACAATATTCTTTCTACACATGCATTTGTAATAGAGAAAATATAGAATTAATGGTTGCCTAAAGAAGAGAAAAAAAATAATTATTTAATATGAGGTGAGTACATAATTGATGTCTAACGAGATTCATATAAAATTCAAACTTGGAATAAAATTGATGCGATAAGATAGGTGAGTATATATTTGATGCCTAATGAGAACTTCTTTCTTTACTAGCTAGAGACATCAAAAGTGTGTTGTCATATGTGGTTCAAATGTTTTAGTGGAAAAGCATAAGGTGGATTTCTTATTTTGATGTAATAAGGCTTTACTAGACTTAACTACTACGTGCAATACATATCGGCCATATTTTGATGCAATAGCCTAAAATGCATATGAGTTTTATTTGGAAAGTTTAAATTCATTGCCAAACGGACTCAATGAACCCGATAAGGGACCAAAATATCCCGATGACAGAGGCAACCGGTCGAGGGGGTCGAACCAGCAGGAAGAGGGTCGATTTGTCGATGATCGGCGTAGGGCTTCATCATTCTTGTTCGTGATTACCAAGATTCCGAATGTTTAGAACCGACGAGTTTTTGGAGGAACAAGAGTAGACCGAGTATGACGTTCCGCCTCGTTTTGATGTCGAAACCCATGAGACAAATGAATGTGGTGATCACTTTTCCTTGTTGATCGTGGATGATGATTCCTAGAGTCTCGAAGCCTGAAGTTTTCCCAAAAATTTTGGATGAAGATTAATAATCGGATTCCATGAGCGACCGAACGGCTGAATTCGAATCGGAGTTCGAAAATTCTCTGTCAGAAGAAAATAAGGATAAAGAGAGGATTCTGGGGGATAAAAATTCAACTGAGAAATTTGAATTAAAAGAAATCGCTATGCCGGAATTCAAAATAACTGAGAGGGCAACGATGTTAGTAGAAGACCGGAGACATCGAGACTTTAAACTCTTCAGTCAACGGAATAGAGAGGCAAGCGTGAAGCAGCTTCGTTCCTCCAGATTGCGAAGTCCAACGACCGACAACAAAGTTATACAGTTAAGGGTCGGGTCGTCCGCGATTTGAACCATTGTGGACGAAAGGAGGGTTGGTCGCGCCGGATTGGGGAGACGGTGATGATTTTGGTTCTCGGCGACAAAGAACTTGAAAATGCATGGTCACAACAAATTGATAAAAACAAGGGTCATCTGTGACCGATTAATGTGGTGAATAGTATCGGCAACGAGGATGCCATATTCGAAGTAGATGTGCTTGCTTGTAGCACTTTTCAAAGATTGTTAAGCCTATTCAAAGTAAATGTGCTTTGGATCGGTTTATTAGGTTATTTGATCAAGAGATCCTAGGACGTCTCATGGGCACAGAAAGTGGCTTCGGGTTTGTGAATCAAGAAAACGTCTTCAAGGTTTGTGATCAACTCTTCATCTCACATCTATCTCCTACACCGATCAGTTGCCACCAAATTTTGAACTTTATCCTTGAGGACAAGGATAGTCTTGAAGAGAGCGAGAATGATGCAAACTGAGCCCTAAGCACAGTCGCACGACTACGCGACAGACCAAAACGTGAAATTGCCCGATCGTAATAGGCTCAACGGCATCAGAACATACGTACCAGGTACTAAAGGCCCATATGCAGAAGGCACTAAAGGCCCATATGAAGCAAGAGAAGAACCATGCAACTAGCTGTCACGACGCGCCGCAAGGGTTGTCACGTCCGAACAGAGGAGGGGCACCAGCAAAACGTCACGCCACACACGACAAGTGCATATACATCACGCCATGTAGCCCACACGACCCAACATAGGAGAACAATGGCCAGGTCTCGCGGTGCAAGATCCTCGCATCGCGACGGTGCTCTCAACTTGAGCAGTTCATGAATGAGCGGGATCAGTTTTATTTCATTTTCAAACTCTTAAGGATGATAGTTAGTGGAGGTTGTAGGTTAATTTCGTGGCTTTTCTTTTACAAAGAGGCAGACTTGTTCATTTGAAACTTTATGCAATAAGATAAAAGAAAATGCTCGTTTTTGAGCAATACTCCTCATGTTCACCAACAGTCGTTAGTGTGGGTTTACACATTTGTTACGTAATCAATACACGATCTTCAAACCGTCACGATGCTTTAAACTAAACAATTATTATATTCTAAATAAGACTTTAAAAATACAATATAAGAGTAAAAATGGTAATTGTGGAAATACTCATTCCCTGTAGCAAAAGGTTAATAAAAAGTTCAAAATGATGGAGAATGTATTTATTTCTATTTTAAAAAGGTAATCACAAATAAGCATCCAATTTAATTAAATTGCAATTTCTTCTCCCCTAAAAATCCCCAATCTGCCTAGTAAAACCTAGTCGCTTCTCTCAGAAAATTGAGGAGCCTCCTCACCGACGGGTGTGGCGCACCTGACAGTCTTCGACCTGCACCAGGAAGGGAGGTGGTACTCTGTAGGCATTGTGGCTCTTTCTTCTGCGTGTGGTGTTTCCCCTAGTGTTTTGGGCGGCCATGGCGGGCAGTGGAGCGGGCTGCGGTTGTCGCCGACGGCTCCATCTGGCAGTGGCTAGCATCGGTTTTGTGGTGTTCGCTCTTACTGTATATGGTCCCCCTCTCCCCTGGGTTGGTGTGGTTGGGGCCTCCAGTGGATGCTCTTCTCATCTCAAGTCGGCTAGTTGCTCTCGCCGGATTGTTTGGGGGTCGGGGTCGATGCGTGTCTTCCTGGTGGTCCTGAAGGTGTGTCCTTTGGGAGGGTAAACGGATTGTGGTCCGGATTTAGTTAGCCGTCACTTTTGAAGGGAGTTTCTAGATTCGGATTTTGGTCTTTGCTCTGTCGCTGGTTCGAATTGGTGTTCCGGATGTTGGGGAGGGCTTTTTGTTTTATTGTGTTTGCAGTTATTGTGTGTTCCGTGTGTTTCATGTTTCGTGTGTTTTTGTTTTTTTAGTTTGTTTAGGTGCCGATTCTCTTGTTGGGAGTCGGTTATTCTCCTGTTGGGGGTAGATTTTTTCCCTGTTGGGAGTTTTTTCTTCTAGTTGTTGTGGGTGAGTTTAGTGTTCTTTGTTTAGGTTTGTTCTAGGCTACCTCGGCTTGTTGCCTTCGGGGTTAGTCCACCCAACTAGATTGAATTGAATAGTTGACTTATTCGGGTGTTCTCTAGGAACTTTCTCTATGGAAAGTCTATCATTTAAAAAAGAGTATTTATTTCTATTTCAATTGGAATTTGGGGGAAGGACCCATCCAATATAGGAACTTTCTTTTGAGGCCCAATCTTTGTGTACTTGAAATTTATACGAGGTGGTTGGAGTATTATCATTTTTGGAATATTTTTTGAATCATTAATTGTGAATCTAAAAATAGTTGTTTTTTATATCTATACATATATAATAAGAATAATTATTTACTAAAAATAGTAGTAAAAAATCTTGAGAGCATTTAATACATATCTTTTTCTAGAAGCTTTGAAATTAATGTATTAATTGTTTCTATATAAACATTTTTAAATAAGATCAAATCAGATATGATCAAAAATATTGTTTCCTTAAAAGTTTTATTAATATCTACAATAATTTCATTGATACCCATTATAATAAACTACCAGATTGATTTTTCGTGATCTGTGTTGATAATATTTTGGTCAACATAAATATTACAACACATTTTAAGTTCTAACCATAATATTATTTTTTTTCACAAATATTCACTTTTTATCCAAAAATATTTATAGAAAATCATAACAGGTTGGGTAGAATTTTTTCTCCCAATTAATCAGGTGAAATCTAGTTAGTGAATTAATCTTTGCTAATATAATTATTTCTTAAGCTTTACTTCGTTATATATAAAAATAAACTATTCATCATATTAATATAATTTATCATTTAAGAGATAATGACCAAATACATTACTAATGGTCAAAAATTAAATTGAAACGTATTAACTATTCTGTAGAATTTATTTGTATATTATTGGCAACCATGATTTTTTTTTTTTATCATTTTTTTATTTTGATTTCTTTCTATAATGAAATTCTTGTAAAATATATTTTCATTGCAGAGCATGCTAAATAAACTATAAATACTTATAATGCAAATTAGAAAAAATTTGATTATAGAAGGGATAGTGTTTTTGGTATTTGCTAAATCAAAATTGTTTAATTAGTATACAAATTAAATTCTAAAAAAACATGTGTGTATATTTTGTAAAATATTTATACACTATTTAATTTAAAATTTATTTACATATTTAAAATTGATTATATAAATAAATAATATTAATGTGCATTATATATTTTTCATTGCATAAGATAGAAAGAAAAAAAAGATGCACAACTTCTATAACTTTTATAAATAATAATGACATTATATGACAACAAAGTTTATAACAAAATTATAGTTAAGTATTAAGAATAAGTAAAACTGTTATTTTCCCTATATCAAGGAATAAATATATATACTGAAATTAAATTTATAATAGTATAAATGCGTTAGTGAGATAGTATATTAATTATTTTACAAGCTAGCCTAACTTGCTCATATTTAATGTTTTGGCTAAAAAAATAACGATGATTGTTGTAGCAAATTATATTTTTTTACCGAGTACCAAATCAAAAGATTCGTTCCCCGGGTCGATCTCTCGAGGAAGACGGTTCAGAATTTAGCGTTGGTCTTGATCACACACGAAAAGAAAATAAGTCCTAAACACTCTAATCACGATTGATTTGGGGAATTAACTAAAACAAGTTATAACTAGAAAAGCAATTTAAAGAAATAACAATTAAATTTCTAGAAAAAAATAAGAAGTTCTAGGGGTCGGGAAATCTCATCAAGTCTTAAACTATGTTGAACGCTTATTTGTTCGGTTACGAGATTTAACAAGCCTACACGTCTAGAGGGCTATGCTCAATAACTCTTCGTAACAAGAGCACAAACATAAACGATAAACTCATTCAAATAAGCAACACATAGACAATACTTTTACGAACATGTCTATTCTATACGAGCCTAAATCGACCGACGTCTCCCCTCTCGGTTCTAAACGCCGATTAACTAGGTTAGAATGGTGATCAATCAACTAACCCTATAATTCACACAACTCGTATAGATTGAACAAAACACATTCCTCATAATTCAAAACAAGAATCAAAATCCCTAACCTTAGGTGAATAGATTACTTCATGCTTAGATTCAATTTCATGTTAACCGGAATTAAGAACATAAAACCAATCAACAATAATAAAATAGAATTGAAAAATTTACAATCGGATTAAGAGTTGCAAGATTTCAATCCAAATATCTTTGTGTCCAATAATCCAAGCATGAGAGAAAAAAAAGAAAAGCGGAGAAAATTATCATAACAATATTGAGTTTTTGGAGAGAAAAATTGAAAGGAACGATATTGGGGATTTTTCCTTAGGTCTGGAGGGTCGTTTTGATATATAGAGCTCGAAAAACGGAGCTATAACGAGTAAAAATAGAGAAAAATAAAAACATGGTCGAACAGGTCGCGAGTCGCGAGTCTGACGGGTCGTGGGGTCGCGCAGCTGGTCGAAGGCTCTGTTAAAGTCGCGAGTCGCGACTTTGCTCTCGCGAGTCGCGATGTAGGCTCGCGAGTCGCGACTTTTCTCTCGCGAGTCGTGACTTTGGACTGCACTGCGCCATTTTACGTTTCGGGCTCGTTTGGGCTCGTCCGAACTCGGAATTGAGTTCCGTTTTTTGCTACGCGTCGCTAACGAACCCATCTATCCAATTATGCTCTCGAAAATAACTTTTCTTGAAGAAAAAATTCGCCCAAAGCTCCGGTCCTACACACCAAAAACGACAAAACACGAAGAAAACCGGAAAAACAAACGAAAAAACACCTAAAGACTCAAAATAAAGAAAACACATAATAAAACACGAAACAAACTAAAAACGAAAGAAACGATCTAAAACGGGGGATAAAGAAAAGAAAAACGAGCACGAAAATGGGACAAACAATGATTAAAAGAGGTGGAAAATAGATTATAACTCTATTGTTTTTTAGACTTAACACTGATTGAAAGAGGTAGAAAATAGATGGTAAACGTATGACTTTTTAGATTTAAATGGACAGAGTATGTGAAAATTGTTAGAGTAGGGTACCCGGCGTTCCAATCTAATTGGACGTATTCTACTTGTAAATACAGTCTATTGGAATTATATTATGAATAAGGCATTTCTTTATCTTAAGAGAAAGCATTTATCTTATAATTGCACTTAAGATAAAATCCCTAGATCACTTATGGTTATAAGGTATGGTTGCACATAGAGATGGTGATCATGGAACATACCTTGAAAGCCGTGATCTTAAATACAGTTCCAAGTCGATGGATGTTTCGAGATGGGATATCGAATAATCCGTAAAAGACTTGCACATAGTTTGTATGCTTGTTGGACAAGAATGTTGCATTCCATCAACATTAGCGTAAGACGTAAGTACATTTATGTGGGTGCTTGTTAGAGAACAAGTTCACTGAACATGACCGTATGAAAATTCTTAATGAAGAATTTATTCAGTCGAATAAGAATTTTCATGTTACAATAGTACATGACTAATCCTAAGACTTGAGGCACAATGGTAACTTTGTGCATATTACATTCTACTTTGATTTATCCTTTTGGTAGCTAGCACTATCGTTTAAAGGGATAAGTTGGGTATTATGTTAATATGTATGGAAGTTTGTTAGTGGCCAATAAAGGATTCGACACTTATGAAGATAAGTGAATTTCCTATGTGTTTCATAGTTATTAATCCAAAGTCCTTGGCCAAGGCAGAGATGAATAGTGATTCATAACCGGGTTAATAAACATGAAATAGAATCATAGTTATTAAGTCAATTTGGGTTTCGACAAAATCATACCCAAGACTTAATCGGGAAATTAGATGTCGAAAGGATTTTACATGTATGGAGTTGTAATCGGAATAGGTTTACTCGCTATTCACTTAATACTAGATTCATGCTACTTGCTAGGTGTTACCATGATATGTGGGTTCATAAATTAAAGGGTTAATTCATGAATAAGAGTTAATAAGATTTAACTCAAATTACAAAGTGTTGTAAACCCACTACTAGTATTAAGGTGAACCTAAAAGGTCACACTAATTATGAACAAAGGTAAAGATTGTATTTCTAATGGTTAGAATTAATTGATAAATATCTAATTTGATTAGATATCAATTAAAGGAATATATTAATCAATAAGATTGATTAATTACATTTTGGATATTACTTTAGTAATTAAGGTAATTACTAAATTAATAAAGTTGAATTTTAAAATAGGATTTTAAATTTCAAAAATCCAAAATAATAATAATATGATTATTATAATATTGGGAAAATGATATAATAATAAAGTCTTGAGAAAGATTCTCAAGATTTATTATCCAATTATTATTTATATCTTTAAATATGATTTAAGGATTAAAATAATAAATATGATTATAATAAAATGGTTGTTGATGGTTGTTTGAACTACTTAACATATCTTATTATTTTCAAAGTCAAAAGTTAGTAAATACTATTTAAATAAAATTTGATTTTATTTAATATTACTAAATGTTGATTATTTTATGCTAAAATGTTTAGTATAAATATATGCAAAATGGTTTTGCATTTAAGTGAAGTTTTTGATCCTAAATTTCTAAGTGTTAGAAAGAGAAGAAAGTGTTCTTCATAAAACTTCAAGAAAGAGTTCTTAAAATTCCCAAATAAAATTCATAAATATTCCTATACAAGAAAACCGAGTCTTTTCTACTAGCGAAGGAAAGTCGTCGGAACCGGGCTTCATAGGGTGGATACGTTTAGAGGGAAGACACTTGGATTCCTCTAGCGAGTAACCTCAAGTCGTTGAAGTTACAACCGGGAACCGATTCCCTCATCCATCATCAATAGTGAAGGAGTTCAAGACATTCGGTAAATATTTTTACTAGTATTTACTTTATAGTAACAAATCAAAATTTGTATATGATGCATGTTTTAAAGATGACGATCAGTTAATTCGCAATTAGTATGTACGGGTGTTGTATTTATACGATAAATACTTACTTTAAAAATTTTAAATTCCGCTGCGTACAGCCCGTACGGTACTATCGAACCCAACAAAAATAACTTATTTAATATCTCTGTCTCGTGCATCGCACGGAGTACGTACTAGTTTTTTTTTTTTGTATAACATATGCATATTAATCAGATAATACATTATTTTTTTATTCTATTTATTTGTATATTATATTTATGGACAATAAAAATACTAGTTAAATTCAAATATACTAGTCATCTAAAATATATTAGTCAAGATTGAACCCACCTTATTAGATGGCAGCGATGCACCATGTACCGAAATGATATAAGTTCTAAGGGAAATGCTCTCTTACTCACGGTGGGCACATGTTAATATATTCACCACTTATGTGGCATGCACACATTAGTGGGGTAAATTGCACCAAACCCCCATGTGTTTATGTAAATATGCGCGTTTTCCACCTGTGTTTTAAAAACTGTACCATACCCCCTTAGGTTTTAATGTCGACGGATCACGCTCCTCATACCCCAAACACCGTTAATAGTTTTGTAAACTTGCCGTTATGCCCCTCGTATTAGAACCGTCACACAACACTGTGGTCTCACAGCACTCTCTCACAACACAGAACGAAAAAATCAGAAAGAACACACACTCGATCCAATTGAAGAAAATTCGAACAAATTTGCTAAATCATTTCAATCTCAGGTCGACGAGGAACTGCTTTCAATCTTAGGTTGATGGCGACTTCTGAATAGCTTTCAATATGGTCGAAGAAGAAATAATGCATTAGTTTTAGTCCACGACAAATTAGGGTTCCCGCAAAGCGATTTCGTCTAAGGTATTTTGACATGTACTTTCTTACTGGCTTTTACTATATTGTTTATTTATGGTTAAACCTTGAAAGCTTGTTTGTTGAATGCCTATATGAGATTACGAGATTAGGGTTTGTAGTTTTGTGGTGGTTTTGTAGTCTTTGTATGTCATAGAAATTAGGGTTGTTTTCCACGACAAATTACTAAATTAGGGTTATTTATGTCCTTATGTGAAATGCAAATGTGCCAACAAATATAGTTTGTTTTGGTAGTATTATCCCGCTGTGCCAGCAAATGTTCCCTTCCTCTCCTTCTAATATCAAACAAAGCTTGTTTGTTGAATGCCTATATGACCTTAGGGTTTGTAGTTTATTTTGCTGAAGGTCTTTATGTGAAATTCAACTAAGCCAGTATAAATAGTTTGTTGTGGTTCCCTTCTTCTGATATCATGTGTATATGTTTTTATTTGTATATCTTGTGGTCCCTTCTTTAAGGCAACAATTCAATTGAACCAACAATATATAGTGTGCATTTTTATTTGTATACAATGTGGTCCCTTTTGTTTATATTCTCCATTGCATTAACCAATATTGATCATGTTATTATTGTTTTTATGTAGGATGGTTGTCTGCTTTGATGTTAGAGTTGGAGGAGTGGTAAAATGGGAGCCTTTTCTTCAATATTTTGGGGGGCAGAGGGTTGCAGTTCAATGGGATGATGTGGACAAGTTGTCTATGTTTGAAATCATGGATATCTACAAGACAGCTGGTGGAAAATCATCAGTTGTGGAAGTTTTCTCACATAAGCTGGGGTGACCCTAAAGACAGCAAAGAAGAGGATTAAGATAGACTCTGATAAAGATATCCTTACGTTGGTGAAGAAGTATCAAGGGGTTTATGTGATTCCACTATACTTTGAGGATTTACAGGAACCTGTACAACAGATAGACAGTGATGGGAACCTCATGCCTACACAAGAAGAGATACCTCTTCTTGAGTATCCCTATACTCAAGAGAGCTTTATAGACGAGGCTGATGAGGAAACTACAGAAGCCATACCAGAACCAAGCTATACGGGTGAACCTGAAGGGCAGAAAGATGATCTACCTTTTGAAGATGGAGCACAACATGAGTTTGAAGCACAACAGCGTGGATCACATGGTGGCCAACAACATGAGATGCTTCATGAGTTTGAAGCACAACATGGTGGATTACATGGTGGCCAAGAACATGAGATACCTAATGACACTGCACCACAGGGAGAATCTGGATCACATGATGAGGATGAAGGACACCAAACTGAGGATGATTCAGAGGATGAAATGTATGTACCTGGCCAAAGTAGTGAGGACATGTCATCTGAATTGTCTGAATGGGAGTTAGAAGATCTAGAAGGCCCTGAAGATGATGATATATTCCAGCAGAGGGATCCTGGTCATGCTAAGAAAGTTCACAAGATGGCTAAAGAATGGATGAAACAGAGAAGAAAGAAGAAAAAAATAGCAAGAGAAGAAGCTGAAAAGAAGAAAAAGTCTAATGAATCAGATTGGTACAGTGATATTGAGGATGATGATGAGAAGTTGTTTCACATGGATGATGAATGGAATGATGCCATGAGTATGGCAAGGTTTGAGCTAAAGGTTGGTCTGAAATTTCCAAACAGAAGCAAATTCAAGGAAGTTCTTAGAGACTGGTCTGTCAGAAAGGATTATGATTTGCAATATCCCAAGAATGAAGCTAAGCTCATCAAAACAAAGTGCAAAAGTGGTTGTGACTGGTATTTGAGGGCCTCAGTCATATCTGACATGTCAACATTTCATATCAAGACCCTGAAAGGCACACATTCATGTGCTTACAGGACAGAAAACAAACAGGCATATTACAAGTACCTAGGGAGAAGGATGATTGAAACATTGAGAGACAATCCTGTTGAGCCACTCCAAAGTCTGAAAAACAAAATTAAGAGAGATTGTGGGGTTGATATAAGTATTCACAAGGTGTACAGAGTTAGAGCTTGTGGTTTGTCATTGTTGAAGGCTGACATTGGGGAGCAATTTAGAAGACTATATGACTACTGTTCCACTGTAGTCAAGTACAATCCTGGTAGCACCCTTATCCTGAAACTGAACCATGATTTTACACCTCCAAAGTTTGTCAGGATGTATGTTTGTTTTGGTGCAATGAGGCAGGCCTTTGTGACTGGATGCAGGCCCATTATAGGGCTTGATGGATGTTTTTTGAAGACTCTACATGGTGGTCAACTACTATCAGCTATTGGCAGGGATGGCAATGACAACATGTTGCCTATTGCAATGGCCTATGTGGAAGTTGAGAAGATGGACTCATGGAATTGGTTCATTCAAAGGCTGTTAAGAGATATTGACCCATACCTAAAGAAGAAGTGGATCTTTGTTTCAGATAGACAGAAAGGCTTGCTTGATGCTGTTGGTCAAATCAAAGGGGCAGAACACAGGTATTGCTTGAAGCACGTGTACAACAATTTCAAGCAGAAATGGGGTGATTTGGAATTAAGAAAGTGGTTTTAGAAGGCAGCCAGCACATACAATGTGAGAGAACACATTAGGTGTATGAAAGAAATCCACAGGCTTGTCCCAAAGAAAGATGGAAAGGTTACTCCATTTGAGTGGCTTAAGACTATCCCTGAACAACACTGGGCAAGATGTTTCTTCACTTCCAATGCAATGTGTGATGTTATTGTGAATAATCTGTCAGAGTCCTTCAACAGTTACATCTTGGAAGCTAGGGATATGCCTATCATAGACATGTTTGAGTGGATAAGGAGAAGAATGATGGCCAGGATGCAGGTGAAGAGAGTTGGTATTGAAAAATATGCAGAGGATATATGCCCAAACACAGTGAGAAAAATTGAAGAGCAAAAGATGTTGAGCAGAAACTGTTACCCAACTTGGGGTGGAGAAGATAAATATGAGGTGGTGCATGGGTTTCAGAGTCATGTTGTGCAATTGAATGCTAGAAGTTGCACCTGTGGCATGTTTCAGTTGGTTGGCTATCCTTGTTGTCATGCACTAGCATGCATCTCATATCACAAGTTTAATCTTTCTGACTATGTGTCTGATTTTTTTAAAAAAGAAATGTATGTGAGGGTGTATAGCAATATGATCAACCCTGTTCCAGGGATGAATGACTTTGAGGAGTCTGGAATGGGCCCAATTCAACCACCTGATCCTGTGAAAAAAAGAGGTAGGCCAACAAAGAAAAGAAGGGCTGATGGTAATGACATGAGGACTATGGGAGGAAGTGTGAGCAGAAAGGGTCATCTTAAGATATGCAAATTGTGTGGGGGGAAAAATCACAATAAAAGGAGCTGCATCAAAAGGGCTAGGGAAAATTCTGGTGCTTCTGGACAAGTATATTCTTATTTTCATCATGTTATGCATTAAACTTCACAAAATTTCATGTTAATTGTTTTGTACATTCATGACATTTGCAGCAACATCCATCTCAGCCTACTGGTCCTGTTGAAGGTTTTTTCCACAATACTTACCCTCAAAGATCTACTCAGTAAGGCTTTTTCCTCTGGTCCTGTTGAAATGGCCTTCCATTGCTTGTTTTTTTGGTCATGAGGCCATTGTTGGTAAATTATTTTGTGTAAGTTGGATGTGGTATGTTGGTACAATTTGACCAGTATTTTGGATATGCTATAAGGATTTGGTTGCTGTTGTTTTGTTATGTTGGTATGCATGTTGCAACAACTCTGTCTTGGTTGGGATTTATAATATGTTGGTATTATGTTGCTATAAGTCTGTTTTGGATTATGTTTTTTATTTCTGTTTTGGAATTTATGTTGCTATAAGTCTGTTTTTGGCATATGTTGCTTATTTCTGTTTTGGCATTTATGTTGCTATAAGTCTATTGCTATAAGTCTGTTTTGGCATATGTTGTTGGCCAGGATATTGAGCAGGTTTTCATGCATTCATTCTAATCTCGAGTTTCATACAAAATAGAGGCTTACATTATCAAGCATTACATTCTACAATTACTTGAGAATGATAACAGCTACAAGGATTACAATAACCAAAAACATCACTCCATTGTTAAATCTTTTTTCAAATTTCTCCATCCTTGAATGCATCTCTTTCAGCATTGATGTGACTTCAGTATTTTTATTTGCTAAATTTGCTGCAGTTGATTCAACTTCATCATCATCTTCATCATAATCTTCATTTTCATGAGCACACGGCTTCACCCAATTCACTGTCGTAGGTTTAAATAAAGCAAAAAAGTCACATTTATTGTACGGACAATTGCAAAATAGCTTTCCAACTGTTCTTTTTGTAGGATCAACTACCCTGATTTGTGCAAACACATTGCATTTACACTTTAGATACCGGTATCGTAAATCCAAACTGTCAATCTTCTCCATCTTCAATTTTTGGGACATTTTCAATCTTTCTTTGTCTTTGAATCTGGGGAAAAAAGGAAGAAATTAAGGGTGGAAAAATTTGAATTTGAAAGCTGAAAAAAAAAATTCAAAGCTACGAAAAAAAAAAATGAAAGCTGTGAAAAAAATACCTTTTTTGTGCTCAAAATTCTCTCCCAGGTGTTCTAAAAATGGTGTGGAAGAAGAACATGAGAGGCGGGCTATTTAAAGATCCTTACTAAGGGTAAAAATCTTTTAGACACAATAACGGTAAAAAAATATCCATACACTTGCTCATTCATCGCGTTTTATACACACGCGTCAACTCAAACGGTCGGGGGAATTCGCGCAAACGGAAGTAAAACCTAAGGAGGTATGGTGCAGTTTTTAAAACACAGGGGGAAAACGCGCATATTTACATAAACAGGGGGGTTTGGTGCAATTTACTCCACATTAATGATGTATTTTTTTTAATATATTAACATCACATGGGTGCATGTCATATAAGCAGTGGATATATTAACATGTGCTCACGGAGAACACTTATTTCTACTATATTAAAACTTAATATGGAAGTTTCGCCAAAAAAAAAAAGAAAATAATAATATGGAAGCAGGCATGTCATGTAAAAATAAAATTAAATAAATACACACAAACAAACAACGAAAAGTCAGACCTTCTCGCCGCGTGCAAAAGAATTATCGAGGAATCCAACGGCTGACATCGCGTGTTGACCCGATCAGCACGAAAAATTCCAAATTCAAAAACAAATGTCAATACTCAATACTCAATAATGGTTTTTATACGTACCTTACTGTATTTTTATATTCACAATTTCACATATTCAAAATTCCAAACTGAATACTACCTTTAGCGTATTATTTTAAAATTTCAGTGGCGCCCCTTAAGTTCTCCAATTTTCCAATTTGCACCCTTTCTTCTTCCCCCACAATTCGCAAAACCCCCCAATAAGCAATAACCCCACCTTTTACTTGGCGTGAAAAACTGCAGAGCGTCGCATAATTATCGAAAATATACAAAGGCTTCGTTCAGGTCCCAACTGGGGTTCCTTTGATTTCACCAGCCTTAAGAACAAATCCAAGGTATTATCCACATTTGCCTTGTCTTTAAGTTGATTGCAAGAAAAAACTGACGCGTTGATTTTATTTTCCCTGTTATGGGTCTTCAATCTTTACGCTTTTTTTTTATTTAATATTGATTCGTGTGGATGATCGAACCTTATCTAATGTTTTAGTCCCAACAAGAACCGGAAATCTCATTATTTTTTGTGGCGACCTGGTTTTATCCGTAGGTATACCGGCGATTTAGGAATCGACTTGATTTGTGTGCAAATGGGTTGGACAAATATGCTATTTTTTTGGAAAATGTTTCAGGTTTGTAACTTTTCCTGACCCTTTTTGCCTTGAGTTTTGTCTGTTTTCTTTTTTTCACGTTTTTCATCTAATAAGAAACCGGTTTGACACAGAAGCTATCTGTTTTGAACTTTTTAGAAAAGATTCTATTGGTTTTGTGTTTTAAACGTTTTAGAAAAGATTCTATTGGTTTTGTGTTGATTTGGGTATAAAGTAGCAGAGATTAGTGTGAAAGAATTTATCTCATCTGGCCAGTTTATATTATAGATTACTTTAAGTGCCCTTAAATACTGAATTGGCTCAAATATGTAAAATGGGCTTTCCTAAATTGACTTCAACGAAGCCATTATCAATCACCTCTCTGAAGCATCAAAATTTAATTTTTATCTTTTCCAACTTCTTCATTCTATTTAAGGTTTTGGATTCATCTCCTCCCTATCTGTTAGAACAGATCTTTTTTTTTTTGCATTGACATCTGCAAATCTAAAACTCATGTCGTTATCGCCTGTTTTACACATTCTAACAAACAGGTTCAACAAAACGAGGTCGAACTTGGTTGCCAGCACACAATAAAGTCTCACGGAGGACGTGTGGCGAAGAGTCACAAGCACGATTGGCTAATATTAATATTGCTTGTTGTTATAGAGATCATTCTGAATATCATGCACCCATTTTACCGTTATGTTGGGCGTGACATGATGACGGATCTTAGATATCCCATGAAAGATAACACTGTGCCAGTATGGGCAGTTCCTGTGAGTTTTTTTTTTTTTTTTTTTTTTAANTTTTTTTTTTTTTTTTTTTTTAATTTTTTGCCTTAATATTGTTTATGGTCCTTATTGATAACATGTTGCTGATAGTATGGTTTTCATATGATCAGATATATGCAATTTTGTTGCCCATTGCTATATTCGTCCTGTATTACCTTAGAAGGCGAGATGTTTACGATCTCCATCATGCTATCTTAGGTAATACCGTACAGGCTTTTCTTATTTGACTTTCTTGTGTTATACTAATTTAGTGCAAGGATTTTTTTTGTTTATGTTGGGGGTAAATATGCAAAGTTCATGATGTGTGGGCTACTAAAATGCAGGGCTCTTGTTTGCTGTGCTCATAACTGGAGTTCTAACAGATTCAATTAAAAATGCCACTGGCAGACCACGACCCAACTTTTTCTGGCGTTGCTTTCCTGATGGACGAGATGTATGCCAATTCTAATTCTTTTAGACAGCCTTTTTTTTTTTCCCTAATTTTTGTGAGTTATATTGTCAAAACAGAAAAAAATTGTGGATGATTTTGAATAGTTCATTGGTTTTTATTGTGCATATTTTAGTTCCATATAATCGGTGATACATATACATTAACTTTAGGAATTTGAATTTGCTTTCTTTTTTAAAATTTTGCTTTACTACTCTATCCTACTATTTTTTTAACTTAAAATTAAATTTTTTGTCAGGCTTATGATACGTTAGGCAATGTGATATGTCATGGTAAAGATAGTGAGGTAAGAGAAGGGCACAAGAGTTTTCCAAGTGGTCATACTTCATGTAAGCACATTTTCTTGCTTCAAGTCATGTTCCTTTTCATATATATAATTGTTGTAGTAAAAACATTTTTCTGATAAATTTCGTGTTTCTTTTTTTTTAAAAAAAATCTTCTTCCTTATGCAGGGTCATTTGCAGGTCTCGGTTTTCTAGCATTGTACTTGTCAGGAAAAATTAAATGCTTCGATAGGCGTGGGCATGTGTCAAAATTATGCATAATATTTTTTCCGATCCTTGCTGCTTGCCTCGTTGGTATATCTCGTGTGGATGACTATTGGCATCACTGGCAAGATGTTTTTGCTGGTGGTCTTTTAGGTGTGTTCTTCATTTGGATATGATAGAAAAATTTAATTTAATTAATTAATCAGTCCCAAATCATATTTAATACAATGTCTGCCATTTCAGGTCTTACGGTAGCTACATTTTGTTATCTGCAGTTTTTCCCTCCTCCATACCATATAGAAGGTAAGTACTTTTTTTTCGTATTTTATCTCTCTTTTCAACTATTTATATTCCGAAATGCAAGAATAAAGAAATTTATTTTCGATAGGCCATTAGAATTTAAATGTAAGCATCTTTCTACCTTATTTCTCTTATTTCAAATGTAAGCATAATGATTTTATTTACTTTTTTTTTTTTAAAACTGCAGGATGGGGTCCGTATGCCTATTTTCGAGCATTGGAAGAATCTCGATCTTTACCAGTTCAGTCGAGGAATGGTATTAGAATATGCAAGTTTATTTCATTTATAATCTCTATTCTCTATGCAACGAAAATTAGAAAATATTGGATGTTTCGTAATTCAACTATCATACGAATCTTAAAGCAAACCAACATAATTCGGAGTGGAGCAAAAACTGACATAAAAATGGAATAACTTTCAAAACTATTTTCATGTTATCTGATTTCTGCCCTCTAAGATTTATTTGAATACAATATAATATTTGTCGTGTTTTGTGTTTAACAAAATTTTATAAAGATCGCATACAAAAGAATCTTTTAAATTAATAAAATGGAAAAAGAAATATAAAAAGTATAAAACTCTAGAATATATATTCGTTTTGAAAAATGCTACAACTACATAATAAATGTACATAGAGGTGTACGTAACTACTTAATTTTTTAGTTTTGGTAGGACTCACTCAATGTGAGTATTATGTACACTTCATGTACATTATTATTATTATTATGTATTTGTAGCATTACTCATTTTTTTAACTGACACATTTGTGTGATAAAAAGTAATTTTTTTTTTTTTTTTTTNGCGGTGCCTACTAATTTGGAACGATCCAATTGGTTTGTTCCTTCTTTTATAAGCTCCAAAAATATTTTTTCACCTTCACAACATAAAATAAGTTGACTGGGAACCACATTACTCTGCTCCGACAATTTTCACAGAAGAAATATCAAACAAACCATTTTTTGATATATAAAATAATTAAATAACTACGATGTAAATTAAATTCATCTTCCAACTAAGTAAAGTTCATGACTTCTTCAATAGTTCATTAATAGTATTAAAATTGTGCACCCAAATAATCTTGTACATTAAAGCAAGAAATGGAGAAAAACGGAGAGAAGAATAAAATAAATATGTAAAGTAGAAATGTTGCTATTTAATTACTACATAAATTTATAATATATTAGAATATTTTAATATGCATGTTTGAGCAGATGGGTAATTTACATGTTTACTACATTTTTTGTAAATTTTGAAAAAGATTAAAGTAAACCAATACAACCATACTCCATACATAAACTAGCTATAAATAGAAATTAATATAATTTAAAAATTAATAATAAAAATAAGAAATATAAATCATTCAGAATTGGTAAAATTTAGTATATTTTTAATTAAAATGAAAAAGTTGATGTAAAAAATAAAATAAATTTTGAAGGTGAACGATATGATTTTCTCTTGAAAAATTGGCCAACTTCTGGAAATAAAGACACTGCGTGTCCATTTTAAATAAACATTTACAATAAGGCAAGTGATTTAATATCAAGGAAAAACTGCCATTTATGTTTTCATTTTTACTCTTTTTAGTTTTTATGGATCATTTTAACCTTTTTTTTTTTGCAGTTATTTACAATTAATATTTTTTAATACATTTTTATATTTAATTTAGAGCAGTTTATTTATTTATTTATTTATTTATTTATTTATTTTTTCAAATCTTCAACCATATGACACGTCTTTGGATACAATTTCCCTTCACCAATAATCCATTCACCAATAATCATCAATATATTAGAGTTTTTAGTTCTTTCTATGAAAATAGGTGAATTTGGTTACATATGAATAGTTTAATTGAAAAAAATATTCAAAATATATTTTTAAAAATTTTGAAGATTTTTTATTCAAAACATACACCACTAAAGAAGTCGTATTTAAATTTCAATGTTTGTTTATATTTACGTAATTGGCCTCATAATAAATTAAAGTGTTGACTTATGTGTATATAATAAATTAAAATTAGGGTTTCAATTCATAACTAAAATCCAAATCAATGTACAAAAGAGGGGGATTCTATTTGACCACCTTGTTCAAATTTTATTACATTCAATAATTTTTTAGTTATGGTAGTTAAATCTAACTGAAAAGTTAATTGATAAATAATAAATGAATTCTTAAGTAATGAATGAATTATAATTGAAAAGCTATCTAATGGATAACAAATGACTTATTAGCTAATCTTATGAGACACTACTATTATATTATCTAGTTTTTCAGTCATAAGTCATATACTATAAGCTACTACAAACTAAATTATGAGCTACAACTGACTTATCAATTGTGAGTTATAGATTTACCAAATATATTCTAAAAGTCTTTGTTAAAATTGACTTATAAATTGCCTAAACTAAAAATTTTCGATTGACTTTTTTAATTAATTATTAGTTTAAAAAGTTAATCTACAACTTAATTATAAAATAAACTATAACATTTAAAAAAGAAAACATCCTATCAAACCTAATTTATTTAAATACAATAAATCAAATTTTGTGCATGTAACAATCATTCACGGAGTGGAAAAATGGGAAAAAATGCGTCCAGAAAAAAAATCTTGTCATGATATTTTCCCGTATGTTCTTGCTTCAGCATGAAGGGTTCTCAAATTTCAATGCCCTGGACACGCGTTAGCTTGATGTCTATGATAAAGAATGTAATGAACCTTAATTTCCATTTTTTAATTATTTTTAGGATTTATTATTAGACTAATTTGCCTGTCATATTTATGCTTGTCTATTTAATTTGTGTGCCTCATTACTCGAAATACACCTAATTTAAATGATTTGAAAACGTAAGTTAATAGGACGAGAGGCGTAGAACGTAAGAGATGAGACTTAAAAAAATGAGATTATCGATCCACCATTTCAAAAGGTCAATAATACATATAATAGAATTGATTAGTCTTTTGTCTAGTACAGAGCCCGTGCGATGCACGGGGTGCACAATTTTAAAGCTATTTATCTAGGCTTATATATACATGAAAAAGAAAAATGTACGGGATATATAGTACGTGACCCGTGCGAAGTACGGGATATATTTATTTGGAGGATAAGTACGTGCATTAGGATCGAAATTGAAATCGTTAAAATACATAGGAACATTGTTGAATCATAAAAAGTTCGGTAACAATCATATATTATTAAAAACCTCATTGTACACAACATTATGAGTTTGATTATTTGTTAACTCCTCATTATCACAAACTAATATTTTCAAAAGAGACAAATCCTAAAAATCAAACTAATATTTTTGGTGAACAAACTAATATTTTAGGATTTCTAAGATTTGTCTCTTTTTGGTGAACAAACTGATATTTTAGGATTGGTTATATGAATAAGGCTACATGTTGTTGGTGTTCTTTTCATTCATTTTCATTCAAACAATCCGATGACTTGTATAATGAAATCTGAATCTTAAGCCGAAATATTTAAGAAAAGAGTTTTTAAAAATTGAAAAGTCAAGGCAATCAGTTCAGATTAATTAAAGGTCAAAGAATATCCGCTCCTTGAAATAAAGACGTGTGTTATCATTAACCAAATATCCGGTTATTAATATAGAGCGGTTACCAAAAAATAGAACGCGATAAGGACGCTTCATGGAAATATCAATGGGATAAGGTCATAACAAATCGCTATACATTTTCACGATAAAAGCTCAGATGGAATGATTTATGATAATTATGTCGTAATTAATGAATTAATTAGATGTGTGAAAAAGACATAATTAATGAGAAGTGTGAAAATGACATAATTAATGAGAAGTGTGAAAATGACATAATTAATGAGAAGTGTGAAAAGGACAAAAACTTACCAGTTTTAGAAAATATTTAATGCAAATCCGACATTGACCATAATTTGACCTACTATTTTGGATAAATGTTACTCCCTCCATTTTGAAATATAAGGCATTTAAGATTATTGCACAAATATTAAGGAGACATTAATTAATGAATAAATTGACTAAATTAACCTTATTTACTCTAATCACAACCACTCCGCACTTCCTTAATTTCAACACAATGAGGGTATATTTGGAAAAACATGCAAAAATTTGTCTTGATTTTTGAGCGCGCCTTATATTTCAAAAAAATTGAGAAATCTTTATACGCCTTATATTTCAAAATGGAGGGAGTAATTCTTATTATATAAGTATAGATTATCATATTGAAAATTCTTGGCATTACAATCGTAAGGATTTGTGTGGCTAGGTTTTATCTTGCCCAATTTTCTTTCTTATTTCTATATATGATTAAAATAGCTTGAGGAAAAAAAAAAGAATAATGATAATTCATTTTTTTTTAACTAGTTTCATTTTTCATTTCCACGTATATGGCCAAAAAAATGTCAATTTGCACAAAATAAAATGGCCATTTTTTCCTGATAGGCCTCGAACTTGGGACCAATATTGGAGAGTGATACGGACACAACATTGGCAAGAATGTCACATTCAACTAAGGAGGTGATTGTTTATCAATTCATCTAGAAATTAATTGATTTTTTTTTAACTATAGTTACTTTAAAAAAAATTAGTATGATTAGTTGTTAGTGGATATATTAAAATAATATTTAAAATAAAATAATTAAAGTTGATATGATGTAAAAGTAAGAGAAAATGATTGGAAGTAGTGGTTAGTTAAAATTATGTGAGTGGATGAATAGTGAATTAAAATTGATGTGATGTGTAAGAATGATTGGTTGGTATTAATTAATTATATTGGTAATAATGAAGATAGTGGAATTGGGTTAAAGTTGAGTTAAATTTGAGTTTTGATTGGTTTTTTTTTAATTGGTTGATAAACAATCACACCCTAAGCAATTTGCAGCTACTATACTCATAATCCTTTACATATACAACTTATGAGAAATTGAAAGATCACAAAACTAAGATTAAATAAAGCAAAATGAATAAAACGTGACCCTTTCCAGTTTCAACCACACATTTTCCAGCAACTTGCCAACTTTTTTGTAATTTGTATGCATAATGAAAAAAAAAAATAATATAAATTGCTTCTTCAGAATTTCTCCCATTGGCAGCCTTTTCCCAACTTTTCAGAGTTCCACCACACATTATATCTTGCAACTTGCATGCCCTTTTTTTATTAATTCTTCCATTAATTTTCATACGTTTGGTGTCAATGAATAATAAGGTCCAGGTGAACCAAGGAATTGGATTGTTAGGTGCTTATTTATTCGGGCTTTCTAATATGGGCTAGCTATAGATAATCGGGCTGTGACAATATTTAACGATCTAGCTCGCACATTGAATATC
>BKCP01004294.1:1200487-1233169 GCA_008636005.1 Striga asiatica
TATTGACGCTTGTACATTTATATGTTACTAATAATCTCTCTTTAACTATCAATACTCAATATTTAACGATGTTTATATAATTATATGCATTGTTATGTTCTAGTTGAATTTTTTTTACGAGACCATTTTATTTCCTTTAATCCACTCCCCGTCCCTTTTTTCACGTGCACAATGTGAGCTTTGACGTGTAGATGAATTTTCTCAAGAATAAATTATTCCCAGAGTCTGTTTCAATAAGAAAAATAAAATGACAAAAGTGACGTTGTAGTGTAAGCGGTAAAGATTTATTACATAAAGCTTATCAAATTACTAAAGCATATACTTAACCTGTTAAAAAATAAAAGGGAAGTCCCGATCAAATCAAATTTATTTGGTGTATAAAGGATCGATGTTTGTGAAAACTGGGGTAGATTATACATACCTCTACCTATTTTTCTCAAATTAATAAATACCAAGTTTCCAATCTTTAATTTCAAATAAATGCAGCTTTTAAAAACACTGTTGATCCTCCTATAAAAAAAAAAGAGAAAAAATTCAAATAAACCACAAGCAGTTGCAGAAGCTGGTATGCAAATTGTTAGTTGTTACTCTCTCCATTTTGAAATATAAGGCGTATAAAGATTTCTCTCAATTTTGAAATATAAGGCGTATAAAGATTTCTCAATTTTTTTGAAATATAAGGCGCGCTCAAAAATCAAGACAAATTTTTGTATTTTTTTCTAAATATACTCTCATTGTGTTGAAATTAAGGTAGTGTGAAATTGTTGTGATTAGAGTAAATAAGGTTAATTTAGTCAATTTATTCATTAATTAATGTCTCCTTAATATTTGTGCAATAACCTTAAAACTTCAAAATGGAGGGAGTACTTTCTAACTATTTCTAGTAGTACTAAAAGCTTTTAAGTGATATGATGCATTCACAGTTCAAACTATATAGAAATTTAGCTTGTGAAATTAATTAAATTCATCAATACAGATAAAGTCTCTTTTTCCATTTATTTTTCTTTTTCTTTAGCATCTAGCAATAGTTAACTAATTAATCAACAATCACAATAAATGAACACAAATTCACACCCACACACGCAAAAAAAACATTTTTACTTCCGACTACAACTATACATTATTGAAAAGCTTCCTCTTCCTGACAGGTAAATACGATTATTCAGTATTCGAATTTTTATTTAAAAAAAACAAAAAAAATAAAAATAAAAGACGAACAAGAAAAAAAACAAAAGCATACTCAAGCTTCAGATCATCAGGAGCCCCCTACAGAAACCCCTCAAAAACCCGGGTTTTGAAACCCCCGAGAAGGTTCAAAACAGAAGAAAAAAAAAAGTGAAAATGTCAAAAACAGCACAAGTCATCATCGTCGTATCCACGCGCCGCCTCAAGGGGTCGCCTGAAACCACTCGAGGAGGCTATCACCTTCCACGCGCCTCCGCTTCTTCTCCACGCACTCGTCGGGCTCGACCGGCGCGCGGCAGAGGGGGCAGATGAGGTTGAGCTGGTCGAGCCACGAGTCGAGGCACGCCCGGTGGAACACGTGTCGGCAGGCTAACGTGCGCACCTCGTCGCCTTCCCGGAGCCGGTCCAGGCACACCACGCAGTCCCGGTCCTCGCCGGATTCGGGCCGGTACCGGTGGGATCCGGCCCGGTTCTGTGTCAGCCTCTTGCAGAGCCCCGCGATTCGGGCCAGGCCCGACCTGACGGCATCGCAGGGGGAGGCCCGGGTGCGGCGGCGGTCGGGGTCGATGGCGTGGCGGAAGGCGCGCAGGTTATCCAGGACAAGGGAGCGGAGATAAATTGCGCACCTGGCGATGAGCACCAACACAATAACGAGGATTGATTCGGAGGCCACGTCAGAGAAGTGGTTGTGCAGACCCATTTTTGTTACTTACTTTTTTCTTTTACTTCGCCTAAAAGAAACTCAAATGTATTTAATTTCATGCAACAAAACAAGTAAAGTGTGTTTGTTCCGATATATATAGGGAAACTCTACCGTCCATAATTTTTAATAATAAAACAAATAATGGTTTATAGCCGAACTCAACCATTTTATTGAAAGATTATCTTATGATATTCTTATACGGTAAATATGTAATTGTATCTTGTTCATATGATATAAATTAAATTGTATCAATTAAATGATATGGTAAATATCGTAGATTAGATCCTTGATTTCTTTCATTTATTTATACAACAATTCAAGCTTAACAATATTCTCTCCACTTTTACATGGTACAGAGCAGATTTTTTTTTAAACTCTAACCTAAGCTGCTGTCCTCTTCTCTCTTTTGTCTGCTATGACTAACTCCTTGGATGCTAACTCTGTATACTATATACATCCCTCTGAACACCCCGGTCTTGTTTTTGTCATCCATCCTTTGTCAGACAATGGTGACAATTACTTTACCTGGAAACAGCGGCGGATCCAGAAATTTTAATGAGTCAGTGCAAAATTGTAGAAATTTTTAGCACAAAGTATTTATATTAAGAATTTAGTAAATCGTTTGACCAATCGGGAGTTGAAGGCTTTCCTATTCAATTTTCATTTGACTTGATGCTAAAAAATAAAATTGAGAATGAGGTCTGATTGTTTTATTTTACGTTTTTATTATTATTAAGAAACTAGCAAAAATATTTTACAATTTTTTTTTTCATATTTTATTTTTGTAATAAGTTATAAACAAGTCATTTGAGATATAATTTATTAATTTCAAAAAGGCCTAAATGTCATCATGTTTGTTCCTGTTATTTTATAAAGAGTTCCTTATGGCTTAGCTTCTTATATATAAATTGATTGGTCGAAAAAAGTGTGTATTCTATATATATATTAACGTATTTTTATATGCTTAATTTTATTGCACTTACATATTTTTCGACTTAATTATTTATTAGATGGATTTAAGTGCTACGATATATTTATGGTTTATTTTCAGGATATTAGAATATTTTAATAGGCGGCGCAACACCGAACGAAATTGAGTAGGCCAGTACGGGGTGCCCCATATCAGCCCGATTTTCAGCCCAATTGTGGAAGATGTTAAATCAAAGGCCATCATGCATATGGGCTGGTCTAAAGCCCATTAGTTTGAGGTTGAAAATTAAAAGGAAGAGGTCTTTAAATGACCCTGGTGTACTTACGTGAATAGAGGAGGTGAGATATTAAGTGGGGACCAAAAGTTTACATGGATTAGCCCACTTAATGACTTATTTCAACAGCATATAGGATTTTTTTGCGGGACATCATATACGCAGCCACCATTGGGGATTTACTTTTAGAAAAACACGGCACAACGAGAGAAAAGGAGAGTCGTCGCATAAAAGAGAAGGAAAAGCAAACGCACGCACTTGGAGACGGGGAAGCCGACGAAAGCGGAGGGAGGTCGCACCTGTACACGAGGGAAATAATTAATCTCTCTCTTTTATCTCTTATTTATTTTTATTTATTATGTTAGAGTAGATTTTGTTCTAGTTCCGGGAAAGTCGAACCCTACGATTGACAATGTTTGATTAATTTATATGGTTGATGATTTCAATATCTTTTTAGAATTGTTTGTGTTATTTTAAATAATTAACCATGATGTGTTGAGTCATATTTAAATTGATCACCTAGATTAGGCTTTTCATATCTACAGCTGAATTAGACCTTCAATCCGTAATTGTTGTTATGTTTAATTCATAAGAGGCTACCGGAAGACGGTAACTACCGGGGATAACACGGTCTATTTAAGTGAACGAATGTGGTTGAGTTTACTACCTAGTCTAGCCTATTTTTCTAATTCGTAAAGTGGCTAATTATATTAAATCTTAAAAACGTTTTTCTGGATTGTACAAAAAGTCAGGTTTAATCGTAGAGCGTCTCGCGGTTAAATTAAAAATAAGAAAAAATTCGGGTAACAGACCATGTCGTTTCCTAGGGCTAGTAATTTCATAGGATAGCGAGATTTGATTCCAAAGTTTATTTGACGAGTCAGTCGAGGGTGTAGACGGAACCGTGAACTAGAAAGTTCTCTTCATTTATTATTTTTATTTTTATTTTCATTGTTTAGATTTTATTTGCTTCATTAGGATTTTAGTTAGTTTAATTATTATATCAAAATTCCCCCTCTTTTATTGCTTTTATAATTCAATTAATACGAGAAAATTCACGATTTGATTCACACTCCCTGTGGGATCGACACTTGCTCACTACTACTAGTTGGTAGAAGTCGATTAAGGAAAATATAAATTATAATTTTGCCGCGTTGCGACGCGCGGTCATAAATTTAGAGTTTTTCACTGTCAACTTCCTCCGCTTTGTAATTCTATATGTTAATTTCTTAGGATTCGAAATAATTTATACAAATATTAATCTTTATCCAGAACTTTCAATTTTAAACACTTGACTAACTTAAATGGTAAATATATTTTAAAAGTTAATAACACTCGTATATGTTATCATTATTTATATATGGAAATTAAATTAATTATATTTTGACAATCTATAAATTGACATTAATATTGTATATATAAGTTAAAATAATTATATTTATCTAATCTCTATCAATAAAAAATTAATATTTATCAATTATAATTGAAAAACAATAAATTTATCTATCAAGTATTGTAATATAATACCGTAAAATCTGACACATATAATAATGTTATTTGGTAAGGATTGTTTAAAATTTTAAAATATAAACTTGTATTTATATCTTTATAGATATTAAATATAAAGTTTTAATTAACACATATTAACTATATGAATTGTATAGTTAGCACAAAAAATTCAGTCTAGGCAATTGCCTAGGCTGGACCATATGTAGATCCGCCCTTGCCTGAAGACATCTTTCCTCAATGCTCTTCATTCCAAGAACAAGTCAGGCTTTGGCTCCATCTCTACCCTCGATGCGGATTCTCCCGACTACAACAATTGGTGCGCTACAATGCCCTGGTCAAATTCTGGATCATCAACTCCATTCATCAAAACCTTCAACCTATGGCGACTCACATCGAATCTGCCGTTGATGTTTGGAATGACTTTGCTGATCGCTTTACTCAAGGTATCACCCCTCGTATTTATGAATTAAAGCACATCATTGCTCTTCTCCAACAAGAAAAGACTTCCACCTCTGTTTATTACGGTAAACTTAAGAATGTTTGGAGTGAATTGCAAAGTCCGCCCATCTCATGTTTCCCCTTGTGGTGCTTATTCTTGTGGTGCTGCTCATAAATTACGGGCTCTTCAAGAAGAAAAAAATATACTTGATTTCCACATGGGTCTCGATGACTTGTACAAAATTATCCGCTCTCAGATTCTCACCATCGAACCCATGCCCTCTCTTAGTCGCGTCTATGCGTTGTCGCTTGCGAAAAGAAACAACGCTCTCTTGCTGATAATCGCCATCCTGTTGTTGAGGCCTCCAGTCTTCTAGCCAAAGTCCCTTAACCCGGCCACGGGGCTACTCGTCGAGATGGTCGTCACACTGACCCTAACAAACTTCATTGCAATCATTGTCAGCGCTCTAATCGTCTCGTTGAAAATTTTTGGGCGTTACATGGTTACCCCGCCGAATGGAAGCCTCGCCAGAATGCCACCACCCGTGCTGCTCTCACCACTCCTGCCGAATAAAACGTAGCTGACTCCGGCACTGCATCTCTCTCCGCGACAACGACGGCCATCTCCCTGAGCCCTGCCCAACTGCAACAACTCTTTGTCATGCTTGGCACCCAGCCGCCTGCTGGTTCTTCAGCTGCCTCCACTGCACCTCCACCGCCGACCTCCTCTACTGATGGTAAGATACCTTGGGCAGCCTATTCTGGCGCTACTGGCACAGTACTCATATGATGCACTCCATAATTAATCCTCACAGACCCTCTCATCCAATTCACATTCAAATCCCTAATGGAGTTCATATTCCTATCCAAGCTACTGGGAGAATCAAGTTTGGCCCTGACTTGTATCTTGAGAATGTTTTGAGAGTTCCACAATTTAAATTTAATCTTATCTCTGTCAGCAAATTGACTCGGGATTTGAACTGTTTCATCACTTTTAGGCCTGATTTTTGCTTCATACAGGACTTACGTTTGAGGAAGCTGATTGGAGTGGGTAGAGTACGAGATGGATTATATTATTTGGAAGGTGTGGGAACTAACGATAGGTGGGATGGTTTTGTTGGCACGCAAAGACAACAAAATTGGTTTATGGCACCATCGATCGGTCACATGCCCATTGGTCGTCTACCTTTAGTGATGCATGTTCTAAGGCCAAACACTCACGATTGCCTTTTCCTAGTAATGTCAATAAATCATTGCACACTTTTGATCTCCTCCATTGTGACATTTGGGGTCCCTACCACACCCCCTCTCATTCTGGTGCTCGTTATATTTTTTTTCTTTGGTGGATGATTATAATAAAGCAACTTGGGTCTTTCTTAGCAGTGTCAAACGGGCCGAGCCGGTCCGGCCCGCTCCGGCCCGTGGTTCAAATGGGGTGGGCCAAAATGGCCCGCATTTCTACGGGCTTGGAAATCCATGGCCCGTGGCCCGCCCTCATTAGCCTGCGGGCCAAATCGGCCCGCCCGCGGGTTTTTTGGTATTATGTACTCTTATATACTTTTTGATTTGGTTATCTTTATATTTACTAGTATATTAATAAACTAGCAAGGCTTCATGTGTAATGATGTTAAATATTTGTCATCCAGATTTTATTTTTATTTTTTTTATGAATAATTATAGAGTACTCACGCGGAGGAGAGACTTAATTCACATAAAATATTATTTGATTCATTAATATTTTTACTATGTAAAAAAGTGTTTCATGTCCATTCACAAATCTTGATATCATTGTCAAATTTTAAAAAATATAAAATAAATAAATATGGAAGAAGAAGAAGAAGAAGAAGAAAAAAAAAAGAAAGACGATAAAGACAAAATCCAACAAAATAAATAAGTCCATCAATAGAACTAAAATAAGAAATACTAAATTTAAATAATATAAAATTAACAAATAAATAAATAAGAAAAAAACGGGCTTGACCGCGGGCCAGCCCGCCCCGGCCCGCTTTAGACTGCGGGCCGAACGGGGCTGGCCAAGCAAAGGCCCAAGCCCGTCCATTTAGGCGGACGGACGGGCCAGCCCGCGGGCCATGGCCCATTTTGACAGTGCTAGTCTTTCTTATGAAATTTAAATCTGAGACCAAATGCAATTTGATATTATTCCTTAATTGGGTTCACACTCAGTTTGGCACTACTGTTAAGACCATTCGCTCAGATAATGGTCTAGAATTTTCTCATGATGACTTGTTGCAATATTATTTTCAAAATGGGATTGATCGTCAAACTAATTGTCCACACACACCACAATAAAATAAGGTGGCAGAGCGCAAACAAAGACATATTCTTGATGTTGCTAGAGCTCTTCGATTCCATGCTAGTCTACCACTTATGTTTTGGGGGGAATGCATCTTAACTGCTGCCTACTTGATCAATAGTATGCCATTATAAGTTTTGCATGATAAAGCTCCTTATGAACTTCTTTTTGGGCATGTTCCTTCTTATGATCATTTACGTAGCTTTGATTGTCTCTGTTATGCTAATGTCACTAGTAGACCCAGAGATAAGTTCCATTCTCATGGTAAACCTGGTATATTTGTTGGTTATCCACATAGTCAAAAGGGCTACCGAATTTATGACCTAGACAGTCACCTCATTTCATGAGGTGTGACATTTCATGAGGATCAGTTCCCTTTTGCTACTTCTGCACCTTTGGTCTCTGCCTCTTCGGATGTTGACTGTCAAGTCCGTGATACCGCCATTGATCCGACTCCTTAATTTGTGGTCCACTATTCTCCAATCGCCAAATCCCCGACCGCACCCAACTCATCACCTGGACCACCTAATCCCGGTTCTCCTGCATTAGATGAGCCATCCGCATCACCGCCTTTTCCACTGTCGGCAGCACCATCTCTCCAGACCCGCCAGCTGCCATGACGTCTCTCCAATTACGACTACACGTTGCCACATTCCCTCCTTCCGAATAATCCATCCTCTACTCTTGCCGCTTCTTCAGATTCCTCACCGGTACATCCACTATCTCATACTCTGTGTTATTCTAGATTTTTAAAGTCGTATGTTGCCTTGTTAGCGGCCATCTCTTCTACAGATGAGCCCACTTCTTTTCGACAAGTTGTTCAATATAAACATTGGCGAGATGTTATGTATACTGAAATCAAGGCTTTAGAATTCAATAACACATGGAGTATTGTACCTTTCCCCACTAGAAAGTGAGCTATTGATTCTAAATGGGTCTATCGAGTGAAGTTTCACCCTAATGGCAGTGTTGACTGTTATAAAGCCCGTTTGGTGGCTAAAGGATTCACTCAAATTGAAGGAGTTGATTTTCATGAGACCTTTGCTCCCGTCGCTAAGCTCGTTACTGTTTGTTGCCTTTTAGCTCTTGCCTTCATCCGTCAATGGTAGCTCCATCAGCTCGATGTCATTAATGCCTTTTTACTTGGCGACTTACATGAAGATTTCTCAGGGTTTTGCTAAACAGGGGGAGACGCGTGTTTGTCGGCTTCAGATATCCCTCTATGGCCTTCTTCAAGCATCGCGAAATTGGTACCATACGCTGGCTCAAGCTCTTACTACTGCTGGTTTTCATGAGTCTTCATCTGACTCTTCACTATTTCTTTATTCGAAGGGGTCTTCTTTTATGACTGTTCTTATTTATGTTGATGATATCATTGTAAAAATGATGTTTCCAAGATTCTACACCTCAAGAAGTACATTCACCAACAATTTAGCATTAAAGATCTAGGCTCTTTGAAATATTTTATTGGTATTGAGGTAGGTCGCTCTTCTACGGGTATTGCTCTCAAACCAGAGAAAATATGCGCTTGATATTCTCCAAGAATGCGGTCTTCTTGGTTGTCGTCCGATCTCGACCCCCATGGAGCAGCATCATCATCTCTCTATCGACTCTGGGGAGTTATTTGATGATCTTGAACGTTATCGACGCATCGTTGGTCGTCTCCTCTATCTCACTGTCACACGTCCAGATATCAGCTATGCAGTCTATGTTTTTTCCCAATTTATGCATCAGCCACGTATTCCTCACTATGAGGCTGCTATTCGTGTTTTGCGTTACTTGAAGAATGCTTCTGGTCAGGGTCTCCTCTTCCCTTCTTCTAGTTCTCTTCAGTTGCGCACCTATTGTGATGCTGATTGGGCAGGTTGTCCGACCACTCGTCGTTCCACTACTGGCTTTATTGTTTTCTTGGGTAATTCTCTGATCTCTTGGCGTTCCAAGAAGCAATCTATTGTATCTCGCTCTTCTGCTGAAGTTGAGTATATGGCTATGGCATCTACAACCAGTGAATTGGTTTGGCTTGTCCGTCTTCACGATGAGTTGCATGTTTCCCAATCAATTCTAGTCCCTCTTTTCTGTGACAATCGTGCTGCCATCCACATTGCTTCGAATCCTATTTTTCGTGAGCGCACAAAGCCCATTGAGATTGATTGTCATTTTATTCGCCACCACATTCTTTCCAAGCTTTTGGTTCCACGTCCTGTTTCTTCCAATCGTCAGTTAGTGGATTGTTTCACCAAGGCTTTGGGTCGTGACTCCTTATCTGACATTCTCGACAAGTTGGGCATTTGTGATCTTCATGCTCCAACTTGAGGGGTAGTATTGAGAGATTATCTTGTGATATGCTTATACGATAATATGACAATTGTATTTTGTTGATATGATATAGATTAGATTGTATCAATTAGGTGATATGGTAAATCATGTCTTGATTTCTTTCATTTCTTTCATCTCTTTTGGCTTGTATGTATACTTGTAATCCTCATTGAGTTATAAAACAATTCAAGCTTAACAACACTCTCTCCACTTTTACACATTTGTTAATGGATTATTATTATTATTATTATTATTATTATTATTATTATTATTATTATTATTATTATTATTATTACCATATGTTAATGTATTGTTGTTATTTTTATTATTATTATTATAATTATTATTATTATTATTATTAGTAGTAGTAGTAGCAGCAGCAGCAACAGTAGGTAAGGCAAATATTATGTGCAAATGTTTCTCTATGTGATTTCTGTTTTTAATCTGGGGTGTGGTGATTTGGTATTTGTATATATTAATAAATAACCATGTAACTGATAGATTGGATTATTAAGCTAATGTTTACTTGTATTAAGTCAACCTTTTAAAATCAATGACTAATGTAAATATTTATGTGTAGAAAAGTAATTTTTGTATGATGACGTAAATGCGTGGAGATGGACGCGTGGGACAGTGGAGGGTGGAGAGGCAAGCGAATGCAGTGCATACGTGTGAGTATACTGTGTTATTCTCTTAATCTTTAAAAAAATGGAAAAAAACAAGGGTAAAGTCCATTTTGATCCTCCATGTTTAGGGGATATCCAGATTGAGTCCTTATTATATTTTGGTGCTCAATTTTAGTCCTTAAAACAAAAAAATGAATCCCTATTATGTTTTGGTGCCTAATTTTAGTCCTTAAAACAAAAAAATGTAGTCCCTATAATAGGGAAAAATCCACTTTTAGTCCTCCATGTTTAGGGGGTATCCAGACTTAATCCCTATTATGTCTTGATGCCCAATTTTAGTCCATAAAACAAAAAAATGTAGTCCATTTACTTCAATTTCTGTTAATTAACGGTCCATTTTTGCTCGACTGTGATATTCTTTATTTTTTTAAAATTTGTTGATTAATGTCAACTTTGACCAAAGAAAAATAAAAAAAAATTTAAATGCTGAATATATTAATCAAAAATTAAACTAAAACAAGAAATTGCACCAAATTAAATTAAAATTTTTGCTCGTCTGATTTCTATTTCCCTAGCATTCGCGCTGCGGAGCAAGCCTGGAATCACAGCTACTGCTCTTGCACCCATTTCCGGGTCATGCCATCGAAAAAAATTGCACCTATCAACCCTCTGTTTTTTAACCATTTCTTATCATATTCCAATTGAAGTTCACAGAAAGTACTTACAGGATATAGAGGGGAACTCAAGAATCTTCTCCCGGGATTATCATCCTTCCAGCATGTAGTCAACTTCGCAACCAGCTCACATCTACAAAATACCACACCATTTCCATCCATTTGATCGGATTTAGTCTCTAGGCGGTCAGGTTTTTTTTTCTACGTTTCACTGCAGTTCACCATTTCTACCTTTTATTTTACCTTTTTTCAGCATTTAAATTTTCTTTTATTTTTCTTTGATCAAAGTTGACATTAGTCAACAAATTTTAAAAAAATAAAGAACATAACGGTCGAGCAAAAATGGACTGTTAATTCACATAAATTGAGGTACAGGGACTACATTTTTTTATTTTAAGGACTAAAATTGGGCATCAAAACATAATAGGGATTAAGTCTGGATACCCCTAAACATGGAGGACTAAAAGTGGATTTTTCCCTATTATAGGAACTACATTTTTTTGTTTTAAGGACTAAAATTGGGCACCAAAACATAATAGGGACTCAGTCTGGATACCCCATAAACATGGAGGACCAAAAGTGGACTTTCCCCAAAAAACAAAGAGATAAAAAGTGGAAGATATTTTGCAATTGAATAATAGACGTCACTAGAGATGTTAAATAGTGTTTGTCCAACCGGTCAACCCCGTTTAGCTCGAATAAAAATAGGATTATAGTCCTTTATTAATAGTCTATTTTTAGGCCTAGATCGTCTAGTCCGAAGACAGTTGAGGCTAGCCCAAAACTCCTAGGGCCGGAGTCGTCCCTGAAGTAGGACGGGTCGAGCGACCACTGCCTAGGGCCCCCACTTATCCCAGGACTATGTTTTTAATTGCTGATATATATGACTGATATAAAAAAAATAGTTTTAAAGCTATTTTTTCTTAATTATTTAGTAAATTTATTTCATTATTTTTTTCATTTGACAAATTTCATGAAAAAGTAATTATTAATTACTAGTATTAAAATTAATACGTTTTTCATGTTTTTTCCATTTGTTTTTTAAAGTTCCTCTTTTTGCAATCAATCTATTTTAATACGAGTTTCAATTTATCGTTATTTAGCTTTCTTATATATCAAAATTAAATTTTTTTTTACTTTCTCGATTAAAAATAATTTAATTTTAACTGAATATTATATACTTCAATGAATTTAAGACATATATCTATATATATAAAGAGCCATCCTATTTACTAAATTTAGTAACAAGAAAAGTCAAAGGACAATTAATGCATTCTATTTTTATCATTTTTTCAAATTTATTATTATTTTATTGCCAGAAATTCGGTCACCATAAAATCTTTACATGAATCGGTCAGCCAAAAATCAATTTTTCAACCCTATATTTATGGGTTTTTTTGTGGATTTATTTTATTATCTTCTCTTTGCTTCTCCACATTTTTCTCTTCTTTTTCCTTAATTTTCCATCTTCTTAAATTCGCAACACAAAACAATCTCTTTTCTTCCTCTCAAATTCTCCTCCTCCCCAATTTCTTATTCCTTTCTAACCTTATAGACTTTGTACAGAAATCAACATAAGGAAATAAAAAAGCATGATAAAATATTTGAATTCCTTTACCTGTAGAATTTTTCTGTCTTCACCCGAAGCTGCATACGTTTATGTGTAGCAATAGGTTTACTTATTAGGTTGGATGTTTTTTAAATGAGTTATTTTCATAACTTCTTAATTAATTTAAAATAAACATAAATTCTAAAGGATACATTAATTATAATTTTTTTGAGTTTATAAAATAAATTGATAATTATTATTATTCTAAAAATATATTATATGAATAGGTTCAATTATTTGAGTCAATTTATTTTTTAAATACTTTAATATTATTTGTTTAGTTATGATATAATTTTTATAAATAATAATAGAACTTTCAATTGATCCCTTTTTGTTGGTATTTTTCCTTATGTTATACAATCTTCTTTATGTATTTTGATTAATTGGAACTGGTTATTCCTCACTTTTAAAATATTTATAATTATTTATTTGACTAAATACTAATTTCATAAATATTTATAATTAAACATGATTAATGATAAATAATAATAATACAGTATAAAATATGATTTGAAGCCTTTCTTTTATTTAATATAGCGATAGACGAATAATAGATTATAAACCTATTGTTTTCTAGAGTTAACGCTCATTAAAAGAGAGGTGGAAAATAGATGATAATCTTATTACTTTTTAGACTTAAACGGACCGAATCTGTGAAAATAACTCATTTAATATTTTTGTCTCGTGCATCGCACGGGGTATGTACTAGTTTAAGTAAAGGAAAAGCTTAGAAATTTAATGTTTATTTTTTATTTTAAGAAAGAAAATATTTCTTCCATTCTTTTCATTTGTTTATTTTTAAAATATAAAATTTATTTATAATTATATTTTAAATTTCACTGCTTTTATTATAGCTAGTATACTTTTTTTTTCTGGAACTTATTTTTTTTAAAAAAAAAACAGGGAACATTTAACACATTTCGCCGAAAGGTCTTATAAACTTCAGCATCCGCTCTGCTACATAATACACACTTTTCTACAAAACTCATTGTTTACCCCTCATATAATTCGATCTACCAATCATTTTCATATTTATTTTTCTACTTCTACACTTTAGCTTTAACCANAAAATATGTTATTTAAGAGTTTGTAATGTGTGTCTATATATGAAGTGTAGTTGTATATATATAGTAGTAAATACTAAATAGTCATTGAAAAAAAACCGTATAACTAGCCGTTGTAATATTTTATATATATATTTTTATTTTTATATGATATATTATTGTTGTTGTTGTTGTTGTTGTTGCTGCTGATAAACAAATTTAATCAACTAGTTAAAATTGTTTTGAACCAAATTCAAGGATGGTTGGTTAAGACAGAAGTTAGTGTTTGTCGTGGAAAAGTTCGAATATGATAGATTGAAAAATTCACGACGCACGACTGGTGTGGTTGATTGACACGAGTCGTGTTGGTAAGGTATATTAAGACTTTTACTACGACATTTTGACACGACTCATGTGGATTTGTGATACAAGTCGTGTGACGTTCACACGACTCGTGTCGTTCACTCACATGAGTCGTGTGGTTGATTGACACGAGTCTTGTTGGCAAGGTACATTAAGACTTTTGCTACATTTTGACACGACTCGTGTGGATTTGTGATACGAGTCGTGTGACGTCACACGGCTCGTGTGGTTCACTCACACGAGTCGTGTGACTTCACACGACTCGTGTGGTTGATTGACACGAGTCGTGTTGGTAAAGTACATTAAGACTTTTGCTAAGGCATTTTGCCACGACTCGTGTAGATTTGTGACACGAGTCATGTGATGTCACACGAGAAGTCACACGACTCGTGTGGTTGAGTGACACGAACTACCAGCTTGGTCAGCCTGACCACTATGTACGGGAGGAGCGGGAGGTCACGAACTACCAGCCTGGTCAGCTTGACCAGTCTGTCTCGCAATAACCTGACGCATCATCTCCTCTCCCTCTCTCCCGACAAACGGAAGCATCTATAAACCGACTCCTCGTGTGTCGGGGTCCAGAACCATAATACTCGGCAATCTCTTCAAATAAATATTTTTCTATTGTAAAGAAAATGGTGTAATAAGCGCATTAAATATTTTGATTGGTGCATAGTTTAGTTATATAGCTCCATAAGTCAACTATTTATTTAATTGTACCGCTCTATATGTCATATATTTAAACAGTTGTTGTATTGCCAAGTTTTAAAATACAATTTTTTTTACCATAAATATTTTTTGATCAACTTATATCTCAATTTTGTATTGAAGAATTAGCGGTTATCACTATTTTAAATCTTAATTAATTTACTTTTTCTCATTATTTTATTTTCCTAAAGAGAAAGGAGAAAACTACATTGTTACATGATGATGGTTGCATATGTAAACTGTTGCATTTTTAAATAGATTTATTGTTACATAAATATTTCCAAAAAAACAGGACACGTGAATTATTTCAAAAAAGTGGACAATATTTTGGCTTATGATTTTCAAAATTAAAATGCACAATAACAACCAAGATATACGTATGATAATTTTTAGCCATACAATAATTAAATTTCACGCAAGATGATAAAAAAACCAATTTTAGATTTCGTTCAAAAAATATATTTTATAAGTAAGTCAAACTATTTTAACAAAAAATCAACTTTACAATTTTGAATTAAATATCAACTTCTTTTAATATATAGGTGCAAATAATTAGTGCAATCAAACATACCCGGTAAAAAATACACGGTGCAAATCCTTATTTTTCTCCCGGGGTTACTTATTCATTTAACTAGTACAGAGCCCGTGCGATGCACGGGTTGCACAATTTTAAGGATATTTATCCAGGCTTATAATTATATACATGAATAAAGGAAAATGTACGGGATATATATAGTTCGCACGGGATATATTTATTTAGAGAATATTATATTATAAGATGCAATATTCAATAAAAGTTTATAATACGCAAGAAAATTGTACAATGTTCAATAAAAGTTTTATAATATTCAAGTGGAGTGTTAAAGTCTCTTGTACATTAAGACTACTGACAAAATAATATTTTAATCAATGAGTTTTCTTTCCTTGTAGTCAAATTGTGAATGTGATTTGAGGAGTACAACAAATCAATATATAGCTGACTTGTTCTTTTCATTGTAGTTTTTTTTTTTCTTTTTTTTTATAATGAATTTTAACTTATTCTAAAATATAGCAAAAATTTATTTTTTTATTACAATTAAGAATTTTACTAAATATAAACTCTCAATCTATGGTGTTAATCAACGTTTAAGTCTAAAAAATTAGGAATTTTTACCTCTTTTAATCAACGTTTAAGTCTAAAAAACAATAGAGTTATTATAAGTTTTTTTCTACATCTTTTAAAATATTAAATATGAGTATGTTAGGGCTAACTTATAAAATAATTAATATATTATCTCACTAAAACATTTATACTAATAAAAATTTAATTTTAGCATATAAATTTATCCCTTGATATAAGAGAAAGTAACAGTTTTACTTATTGTTGTTCACCATATAATATTTAATTATTATGTTATTATATAATAAGAAAGGAATATTGTTAAATAGTGTAGTAGAATTGTTATAAAATTATATGAATATTTTTTTTTCTTACAATATGAATTTATTATTTTTTTATGATTTGATAATATAAACAAATTTATATTTAACTTTGACAAATAAAATAAATAAATACTTTAGTATTTAATGTATATACTAAATAGGAATATATATGGTATAATCAAATATCAAATATAATCAAATAAGTCAAAATGTACATTTTTATTTGGTATTTGATTTTTTTATTATACTTATCTTTTTAAAATAAAATAAATAAATAAATCTATTAAATAATAAAATATTATAATACCAAAATAGTAATGGCATTTAATGCAGTTGACTTTTCTGGATAGTAAATGTAGTAAATAGAATCTTCTTTTATATAAGTATAGATTGTATAATACGAAAATAGTAATGCAATAAATGCTGTTGAATTTTCTAGTTACTTAATTTGGTAAATAGGACTCCCTTTAATATAAGTATAGATTATCACCAAATTCGTCCCTTTATTATGGTTGACATAAGTGTCAACAATAATAAAACTCCAATTAAAAATATTTATAAATGCCCATTTTTCAGTTTAAAAAATTTTCAAGGGCTCCCGCGTTAATTTCGCTCCAAACAACAAAGGGCCGAAAACCAAATCGGGGTTTCAAGGTAAGGGACAGAAGAGAAGAAAGCATAACAGAAGCCAGACAAGTGGGGAAGAAAGAACTCCGGCGCTCGGTCCTTGGTCGACCTCCGATCGCCAGTTGCAATCCGCAGCCGGAAAATTGAAATCGCTGTAAAGGTGAAAGCTCCAAAGAGGTATAAGTTCCTTTTTTTCCCTAGTCGTCTAACCCCAATTTCCCAAATGACTAAATCCGAAATTCCTTGTGAAATATTTATTTTGCTGCAATTGAATCTGTAATTGGAGAGGATAAAAGGATTTAAGCGGCTTTTATTAATTGTGTTTCAGCAATAAAATTGAAGTCCTCTGAATGATTGTCGATTTTTTGTTTGCTCAGTACTTTGATAGCTTGAGATGGTTAATTGCTTTGCCGTACTATGAAATATATAGTGGAATTTGATTTACTTGTCTAAATTGTATGAATCGAGTGGTTTGGGTCCAATGCTTTGATATATGCTTTCATTAAATGTGATAAAATGTGTATCATCCTACCAAGATTTTGATTATAGCCCATAAAATTTTAGATGCCCATTGTTTCTATTTTCTATGATATTTTTATTATTGTATTGTTAGTCTTATTCCTTTTTTATCTGTAGCAAGTTTCGTGCAATTTTTTCAATGATTCTTCAAAAGATATGCAGGATGTCAATCTAAAGCCAATTTACATTGCTGGAAGGTGTAATTTCAGTTGAACATTTTGTACTTCACCATGATCTGATGAAATCACTACAATATAGCTCATGTTTTGTGTGCGTGTGGTTATTTTTACTTGCTGAAATGTCAATATTACATCCATATGCTGTCTTTGTTTATTTCTTGAAATTGGAGTTTCTTTTCTTTTTTGAGCAGATTGCAGATTTGGGCAACTTTTGGAGGTGGATATCATATTAGTTATAAATCATGTCTAGTTACTATGACATTGATGATATATCGGCCGAAGAAGAGGTACATTTTCTGAAAACCTATTCTTCACATAACACGAATGGTGTGGGGCTTTTTTATTCAAGTGACGATACAAATAAGGTAAAACTGCAAGTGGTGCTGGGTAAGATTTTCTAGTGAAGTTCGTCTCAGTAAGTAATCATTATCTGACTTTAAGATTCACTATTTACTCAATCTGGTTCGAGAGTAGGATTCCCTCGTGTTTTGACAGAGGGTAATATCTCATTTTAAATCCTAGTTTGTGCTTTTATACCTTATGCTTTTCATAATGTTATGAAGTGGAGGATTCAAATTGAGTTGTTTGTGTTTTCTAGTTTGCATTTCAAAATATTTGTTTACTCTCCACAAAATATGGGCTGAAAGACAGACAAATATGTTGAATGTACTTGAATACCTTTACAGCAACCAGTGTATGAAAATGAAGTTATGAAGTTTGAAAGAAATATGTTTGTGTATACCCAAACTCATTCCAGCTACAATCTTAAAACTTGATAAGAAATGAAGCCCTTGAAAAAAGTAGGAGGTTTTGTTAAGATTTCATTGACAATCTAAGCCAGTTTGTGTAATATACACTGAATTATGTCAATCTACATTATAGTGAATGCTGTAAAGAATTTTATTACGATAGCTGTTGTATGCGTTCTGGACTTCACATAAAAATCTATATGTTTCAGATAGCTTCGGTTCTTGGGAGGAAGAGGAAACCGACTTAGATGGTGATAGCTAATAAGTGAATTAGATTACGTACATTTTTTTATGTTTCATTTTATTATACATCCATCTGTGATTGATCTATAGAGTGTACTGAATTGGATATAAGTAATGATTTGAGACAATTAATTTACATGCCTGAAAGATTTTGTTTGCCCATTCTAAAATCATACAGAGTGACTAAAATAACAGGTGTGGCAAAGTGCACTTGTAAAAGGCAATGGGTTAGCCCTTTGGCTAGACAGCCGAAATTGAGATTAAGTCATCAAAGGGAAAGGTGAAAATTGGGCCTAAGTAAATTTCATACATGAAAAACAGAATTCTGCAAACTTTTAAGGAATACTTAAATGTTAACAAAAACAATATTAATTGTTTTTGTAAGGTGACCCTCGAATCGTGACATTGATCTGGCTGTCGGAATAATGCTGTTGATTAGGTAAATAATAATGTTGAGAGAATTGGAATCTGACCATATGAGTTCCAGACAGCTTGGGATGGTTTGCTCCTTCATGTACTTCCTCATTAACTTTTTTTTTTTTCTTATTTTCTACTTTCAAAATGTAATAATAATAATAATAATAATAATAATAATAATAATAATAATAATAATAATAGTTGTTCTCTCCAAAAACCGATCAATATATTTAATGTCGTCTTCAATCAAACTTGTGGGAATCATGATTTTTAGTAATAAAAATATTATTGTATATTTTGAATGTTACCCTAACAATATTTGTTATAAAGACCATGTTATCCTGCACGATTAAATTACTATTGTTATTTTTATATTGTTAATTTTATTGCTTAACATCACACATGGCGTACGTTATCTTCTCGGAAACATCAACCTAATTAATACAACAACGTGATGACACAAGATTTGTCATTATATGTGTGCATTTTCTGTGGTGTCACCCGTAATTAGTGTCAAAATCCAACATTTAAAGTTGAACTCTATCATTTTTCAATTCAACACACTAAAGTTTCTGGGGACCCCTTTATGTTCCTCTTTAGAAAAAGAAAATATTTGTAACGAGAGTTGAAACTTGAAAGCTTTATGGATCTGTGGCTGTGGCTGGGAGAATAAGAAGATCAAGCTTAAGCAAAAATTATCATAAAAATATATTATATATAGTACAAGTTGATATTTGGATCTTAGATTTGTGATTTAAAAACATTTAGTAGATAAGAAGTTTGGTCAAATCTTGAGTCATATGGGTTTTGAAGATCTTGTATCTTATTTTGGAAAAAACAATTTTACTGACCTCACCTGGGTTTTTACAGTAGGATTGGGTGTGTGTATAAAAATGTGATTCAATGATAATAAATCAGTGAGGGTACTAGGTCAAATTTATCTTGTATTGTGTAAACAGCTTAAGCAACAATAATGACATGATTGGTAGGAAGGAATGACATGGAAATGGAATTATCATTCTTTTACTCATTTCTTATCGCATGATTGGTATATTTTTTGGGAAGGAATGACCATTCCCATTGGAATGGCAAAACCCGTCTCCATGGGATTAGTCATTCTATAGTAAATGGAACGTTTTCTCATTCCCATGTGTGTAGGAATCAATTTTTCAAAAAATAAAATCAACAAATAATAATAAAAATAAATATATAATATATATTATAAATCATGATTAAAATATATTAAATAAAATTATTTTTTNGGTTTTTAAAATATTCACCAGAACCGTGACTTGATGTACCTTAGCTTTGCAGAAAATTAGGGTGTCATCTGCAAATAGCAGATGGGTGAGAGTTGGCCTACCTCTGGCAATTCTTAGCCATTTGAAATCCCCTCTGCCAGCAGCTCCCCTTATAAGTGATGAAAAGACTTCAGAGACAATAAAAAATAGATAGGGGAAAATGGGATCCCCTGTCTTAATCCTCTTGAAGGAGACAAGTATCCCACTGGCTTACCATTAACCAAAAAAGAGAAAGTAGGTGAGGAGATGCAAGCATACACCCACTTGACAAAAACAACATCAAATCCCAATCTCAACATGGTTTTACACACACTTCCCCATTGAATGGGAGAGGTTTTACACACACTTCTCCATTCAACTCTGTCATTGGCTTTAAGCATGTCCAACTTAAGAGCCATAAAACAATTTTTCCCATATCTATGCCTATTTAAGAAGTGAAAACTTTCTTGGGCTACCATCACATTGTCAAGCAGCTGGATTTGAGTAAAAGAAGTAACTGCTTAAATGTAATATTTTTAGAAAACCTGTATCCAAGAATACTCTTATATAATCCTATCATAAATACTTACGAGACCTATTATTTTAACTAGTATTTGATCTTGTGCATTTGCACAACTATGAATAAAGTATAATAAATTATTTGTATGCATATAAGATTAAAATTATAAGTTAGATATTGATATTATATTTTAAATATAGAGTATTATAAGTTATATTTATGAATATAATATTAAAATTATAAATTAGATAAATATATTATGTTTCAAAATTCGATCAATGGTTGAAATAAATAGTACATAACGATTTGATTGCATATGAATCACTATATTGATAATTTGGTTGCAAAAAATATAATAAATTTTTTTTGTAATTTTGGGGGTCATGACCAATTAATGAGCTAAATATATTAAATTTATTATAACAATTGATTATATGATTTTAATAAATTTTACTTTGACATTAAAACAAATTAATTTATTTAAAAACAATCGCTGAATCAGATAAAAAAATATAATAGTGATTTTAAAATAAATAACTTGAAAAAAAAAATTATAATATAATTTTTTATGTTTATTTAACTTTCATATATTATTTAGTGTAAATTATAATTATTATTTTTAATAATAATTATTAATTATCATATGATACAATAAAAATATAATTATTACTCAATTAAAATAAAATATAACGGTTTTTGTCTTAATTAACCCAAAAAATGTGCAAGAAAATATTTTATCATTAATGGGATTTGGTGCATTGATGTAACAATAATATAATAATAATAATAATAATAATAATAATAATAATAATAATAATAATATTGGATTGTAATTATTAATATTTATGTAAACTAAATGATATTGCATTACAACTTTTCTTAATGTATGGTAAATCAAAGTTTCTCAAACCGGACCATCATTGAACCGATCAGGTTATTTATTCAATACATTATTGGTTCGACCAAGATTTAATTTATTAATATTCATTAATATTTATTTTATTTAAATATGTAGTTTTATTCAATTAAAAATAATTTTAAATGTTACAAAATTTGTGTAAAAATCGTACAAATCCTACCAGTTCGAGCGACTTGTGTTGATCGATTCACAAATAAACATTTTATTCAAGCGAACCAGACTGATCAATAACTCGGTTTGCGGTTCACTCGGCCGTACTATTCAATTCGGTCCAATTTTGAAACCAACAGGTAAATTATCATGAATATTTTTATTTATATATTTAACTTAGAATACAATCATCATATTGTTCATCGTGCATCGCACATTCCACGTACATGTTATATTGATACCACATCAATAATCAATTTGCCAGCACTTAATTGCAAAAAGAAAAAATAATGATTAAATTTCTAAAAGATGATAGGCGATGCCTTTTAATGTAATTTTGTCTAAAATAGAAGAAGTTGAAGAAAAAATCCCCCTATCCCCCAATATATAATTTCAGAATATGCTGAGCCTAAGTGGCAGGCTCGCATGTTTCGAAATCTTATGTGGCAAATTTTCATTCTTTGTTATTTGGCTTGGATGGATTTAATTTACTCTCAATCAAAAAAATATTTAGGTTTGGACTAACCATAAATATACTAGATATATATATGGTCGCTTTTAATTATGTTACAATTTCTATTCTAGACATGATATATATAAGGTAAAAAAAATTTCTTCAATATTTCTTTTTTCCCTCATCTTTATTTTAAAATTATGAAAAAATTATTGACTTAGATTTAAAATTTAATAAATTTTTTATTTATTATTACTTTTTTATTTATTATCAAATTTTTATATATAATATATCAAATTAATCATGTCTTGATGAATTTCGATTTGATATCAATATTATATATACAGATTAAATAATTATATTTATTGTTATAATAAAGTTTAAATTACCTATTAGTATTAGTTAAAAAAAATTAAAATTATTTAAATCAATTTAACTACAAAGTTGTTAAATCATATGATTTTAGAAAATATAATAATATAAGATGGTAAGTCGTATAAGTGATAAGTATTATTTTAAATATAAAAGTGATATAGTTATTCAAATACGTATTTGAAAATTAAAATAATTTATTATTATTATTATTATTATTATTATTATTATTATTATTAAATGCAAATTTCTTAACTAACACATGTGTAATACACGGATATCGTACTAGTGCAAAATTAAACACGTGGAAGTAATGAGCTTTTTATATAAGAAAACGAACAATATTCTTTTTCCATAGCAAAACAAAGTAATCAAACTTTGAGACCGGGTAATAGCATCAAGTAAATTGTCATTAATTATTTTTCATAGCAAAACAAAGTTATCATTAATTATTTTTTCCTTATTGTGAATCACAATAAAGAAAAAATAATTAATGATAACTTTTAAATCTACTGGATCAAAATTATCTAGAACAATCATTACAATTAAATTAAACTTATCTTGAGTCCCTTTATCTAGTCAACCATATCTCCCTGCATGTTAGTATCTCATAATCATTGCCACATGTTAGAATTACAATGATCCTCTCAATTATTTAGGTGAAAACCTCTGTTTGGAATTCAAAGTAAAGACAAATAAATAGACTAACTTTTCAGTTTTAGCCCGCCAAACAGTCCTTTAGAATCACGTTCAATTTTGTTTTAACATATCTAAACCACTTTTGACTATCAAAATGAGCATCTTTTAGGCACAATAAGTCAAAAGTTCATTAATTTTTGGAACAGTAGGTTTATGTAAGAGTTGATGTTTATTAGTCCCTTCGATTTTTAAATCCGGCATATATGATTAAAATTGATAGGAAAAAAATGTTGGTGTAAATAATTAATTCGTGAATATTACTTTATATACTTTATATATATTTATTTAATAGGTATGAGTTCAAAGTTAATGTACATTTAATATAATTACATATGTAGTTATGATAAATAAAGACGCGACATTCTCTTCTCTCATGTTTTCTTTTCTTNTATTAAACGTTGGATTATTATTTTTTTAACTAGGGTTACACTTTACGGGGATATTAACTCTAATCATTTGGACGAATATCCTATCATCATTTAACGAAAAATGACAAAGGGCTAAGGTGATAATAGCTTTCTAAATCATTTTGTTACATAATAATATCCATTTTATCATTAAGGTGGACACATGATTCCATTAATACTATGTTTGGTTCGAGGGAAACTGAGGGGAGGGGAGGGGAGGGGAGGGAATTTTATAATTTTCCCTTGTTTGGTTCAATTTTTTGTAGGAGAAAGGATTGATATTTTCCCTTCAAATCCCTCCTCCAAGGGAAAATCTCCTCCCCTCCAAAAGTGGAGGAATTTGGAGGGGAAGGAAAATTTTTAACACATAAAATGACTATATTATCTTTTATGTATAAATTATTTTATTATTTTGTTTCTTACATCATTAAGGATATAATTGTCATTTCTACAATATTTTCCTTCCCCTCCATTATTCTAACCAAACAAGCTTTACAATTTTCCCTCCACTTCCCTCCTACAAAATCCCTTCAAATCCCTCCAAATAAGGTAAAATTATTTTACATCACCTCCCCTCCCCTCCCATTCCTTCCATTAAAATCCCTCCCCTCCCCTCCCCTCAGTTGAACCAAACATAGCCTAAGTTGGTGAATAAAAATTGTCTTGTACACTTTAGAGAATCTTTTATGAATTATTATGCATTTGGATTGCTGCTTTAATTGCAAGATCATTTCACATGGCTTTTAATAGATTAATATATACTTTGGCCCAACCCATTTACAATCAAAGTTGTGATTTGTGAAGATGGTTTAACTTTTTCTTTTTTAACATTGTTTTATTCTTGGTGAGACCACTAACACTCTCCAAAGGGGTTAGTCCCCCCCTTCGTTTTTTAACTAATGATAACACAAAAAACCATTTTAGCTAATGGTACACAAAAATTACTATGAGGTGGTTAAGTTATAAGAGGGATTGATTCATTATATATTTTTTTAATATTTAGTGATAATATTATTCGCTTTGTAATCAAGAATTACGCTAATTACAATAATACAATACACAAACAAAAAATCTATTTAAACTTTAAAAAATATGACTCGGATAAGAATGGTCACGAAAAACTTAAATTTTTAAAGCAAGGTTGATAATAATATCTCTTTCTACAACAAAAATTCATGCGACTAGTTTTCTTGATTTCATGTAATATTTTCAAAGATAATAGGACTAATATCTTCTAGTTTTGGAGCACTAGAATGACGAAAATCGATGAACAAGAATGAATCGATGAACAAGAATGACATGAGAAGTAAGTAGTATGAGGATGTTATGTCACATTGCCTCTTAAAATAATCCTAATTGGCCAATTGTAGGCAAATGAATCATGACAAACGTGGGTTGACGAGTGCGGTCCCACGGACGAAGCGCACTAAATTGGGGAAGCCCAAATGATATTCAAGTGAGGTTCCATCTCAAAACCAATTGGTGGTAGGAAGAGTAGTCCACTAGGCTTATAAGTTAAGCTTATTTTCCCTGTATAGACGATGTGGGACAACTCACAAGTGTATATTCTAACAAATCACACTACGGGCTCTCTTTCATTAATAGGGACATGATTGTTTATAGGATAAATAGTCATTTGTTTGTATATATATATATATATATATCAATTCAAAATATTAACTAAACTCAATATTATTAATATAATTAAAAAATAACAATTCATCCTTTTCACATATCACATTAATTTTATTTGATAATCCATTCACTCGCCTAATTTTAACTGTTCACACTTTCAATCATATATCTGATACTTTTATTTCAAATCAACTTTAATCATCACTCAATCAACTTTTTTATAATTATCAATGATTAATCAACAAATTCAATTAAAACCAAAATAATTTATATTCAATCACCCTTAAGAGTTGGAGGGTTGAAAAGTCAAATGAATTTGGGTTCAACCCTCGTAACTTCCACATACAAGAGAAGACAGATACGTTTAAAGATCTGAAAAGTCAAATAAATATGGAGATTTCAAATATGAGTAATGGATTAATTATATCTCTGTATATAATTACAAACAAATAATTTAATGTTCATTTTTTTCCGCGCGTTTTTTTCATTTAATTTTAGAATAAAATTGTTACATTCTGCATTAATAAAATTACTAGTACAATATTCGTGTATTACATTAGAAAGCTTTTGTAAAAAATATTAAATTTTTTATTTTTTTAAAAACTAAAATAATTTAATTTTATATAAAACAATACTTTGGGTTTTAATTAAGTTGTCAAATTATATATTTTTAATCATAATAATTAAACACCCGTACATTAAATGAAAATGTCAACCGTGTTGAATTTTTTTACTTATATCATATAGAAATATCGATATTTTTTACTATTACATAAGTACAAAAATATATATCTTAAATAGATAGAAATAATATGGTGATATGTATATGCATAAGTGTAGAATATGTTTATTTCATATTAAGCAAAATAGATTAATTTTTTTACTTAATTAGATTTCTAATACATCATGTGTCGTATCAATCGTGCTTCACAATTTTTTTACTTTATATGTAATTTTAGAATCTATATAAATAATTATTTATTTTTATTACATTGACAACATACCAATTAGATTTGAAATAAATATCATTTTTAAAAGAATACATACCAATTTTTATTACTTTATAATATAATTTATAATTTTATTTGATATAATTTAATTTAATTTGATAAATAAATTTAAATTTTATTTATAAGGATATATATATTACTGTTTTGTATTATATATATATATATATAAATAAATAGTAAAATACAAACGGACTTCATAATATCAATTCAAATGCAACACACTAATTAAGATTTTTTTTTCTTGACAATGTTAATCCTATTTAATGGATGTTATGGAAAACGATGGAGATGGGATATGAAGAGACATTGTGTATTAGATGTAGGGTTAAAAATGGAAAAATATGAACAAATATCTAAAACGACATTTATTTTATCAATGATCAATTAAACCAAAGTGACAAATAATAAAAATAGAAGGGAGCATATATTATTATATATTTTAGTATGACACGTGTTACTTGTGCGACTTATATGTGTTATATTATAATAAATTTTCTACCTTATAACATATAACTACATTCAATATAAATATATTAATTGATAAATAATTTTATTTTCTAATAAATTTAAATAAATATTATTATTATTATTATTATTATAAAGATAAATATAATTTATTTATTTTATATACACAATATGGATGTCAATCGAAGCTCATCAAAAGATGATTAATTTGATATATTATATATGTAAAACCGATAAGAAATACAAAAGTTATCAACTTTTAAAATATATTTACAATTCAATGGTTATAACAAGAAATGATATTAAAATACAATTAATACAAATATTAATTTATATTCAAGTCTAACTCCAAAGCATTATTTTTGCCAAATAGAATTCCGAAGCATGGAGTTTTCCACGTTGGTTCAGCACATTCTGAAATTATATATAGAGGGGATTTATTTTTCATTTTTGTATATATAATAGCTACTATTAACTCTAAATAATATATGGAAGCTATATATATATATATATATATATATCAAAATTATATTTTTTCAATTTATTTATGTAAGATAATTATTATCTTTTTTCAAGTTATTAAATAATATTTTAATAAAATTAGAATTCTGCAAACAATTGTCATAATAGAAATTTTAATATTTTTAATCTAATTAATTGGTCATAATCACTCAAAATTATAAAAATTACACTATTGCAATCAATATAGCAATTTATAAGTATGTTAAATAGTTTATATTTATATCATTCTTTTTTACGAACAATAAAAATCATAAAATGTGATATGCTCATTTATCCAACTTATGATTTTAAATATTATACACACACATATAACTTATATAATATTTGTATTTGTGCATGCTCACATGATCGGATACTAGTACTTGATAAACTTAAACATATATATTATTGCATGAGGCAACCTAATCGTTAGGCAGGTTTATTCATCATATTATTTGAATAAAAATGCATATTTATGTTATCAAATGTCATATTTATATTTATATTGTTTTTAAAGTATGACATTTTATAATAAAAATATGTATATTTGTGAAAAAAAAAGTATGATGACGTAATAATTAACCGAGCAATGTACGACTAAATGTGATTTATCACTCACCAGGTTAAGCTACACAACCAACATGTAACTATACATAAATTTATATTAATATTTAATTCCATGGAAATTAAATAATATTTAACAACAATTATTCGAAATGGGATAATTTCAATTTTTTTTTTATTTTCTTAAAATGTATATCGTATAATATAAATATCATCCTTTTATTGTGTTACTTTTAATCTCATAACTTAACATTTAAAAATGAATTAATACTTGTTAAATATATATATATAAGGATTGGTTCCAATGCATCCGCTTATTTAAAGTGTGGAAGTGAGACTCATTCCTAGCCACAAGATTTAGATCTTGATTTAAATAATAATTCTTTATTTTTATTATTCAATTCTTTATTTTTAATTATTTAAATATTATTTTGACCATTGACCGTTGACTCCGGCGTTGACTGTTGACTTCCAGCGTTGATCAGTTGACCTTAGTATGCATCATGTATGAAAGAATAATTAAAGTCAACTAACCTTGCAACTAAAGACAACCAACCTTGAAACTAAAGACAACTACAGATAACTAACTTTGCAAACTGAATACAACTAAACATTGCAAATAAAAACAACTAACCCTGCAACAAGATAGAACTAACTTTGCAACTACAGACAACTAACCTTGCAACTAGAGAAAACTAATATTGCAACTAGACAGAACTAACCTTGCAACCAAAGATAACTAACTTTGCAATCAAAGACAACTACTCTTGCAACTAAAGACAACTAACCTTCAACTAAAGACAACTAACCTTGCAACTAAAGACATCTAACCTTGCAACTAAAGACATCTAACCTTATAACTAAAGACAACTAATCTTGCAACTACAGACAACTAACATTGCAAACTGAATACAATTAAACATTGCAAATAAAAATATCTAACCCTGCAACAAGATAGAACTAACTTTGCAACTACAGACAACTAACCTTGCAACTAGAGAAAATTAACATTGCAACTAGACAGAACTAACCTTGCAACTAGACATAACTAACCTTGCAACTAAAGACAACTAATCTTGCAACTACATACAACTAACCTTGCAAATTAAATACAACTAAACATTGCAAATAAAAACAACTAACCATGCAACATTTTTACAATAACTTTGCCTCACCATATTTACTTCATACACAATACATAATATGGTCAACCGGTCAACGGTCAACGCCAGAAGTCAACGGTCAACGCTGGAGTCAACAGTCAAGCGTTGGGGTCAACTAATAATTATTTTTATTATGTAATTAATGTATATTTTAATTGATTAACATAAACCCTTGATCTAGACAAAATAAGTGGCTAAGATTGAGTTTTACATACTCATATTAAGGAGTGGTCTCAATGGATCCACCCTATATATATATAACTTGACTTTTCAATTAAATATATGACTTATCGTTTAAGATATATAAAGGTTTTGTGATTACAATAATAACTAATAGTTTCTCGCTAAAAACACTATTAGTTACTTTTTTTTTCCCAAAACGATAGGGATTTTATAAAGCGCACAAATATGCGAAATAAAAGGCAGCCAAAAGCTGAATGATACTAAGTCATATGTGGAATGGCCATGTAAACAATAAGTTTAGAAAAAAATTAAAATATTTATAATACATATTATTACAAATTATGATACAAATCAATAGATCATCTGTCAAACTATCCAAGTAAGTTACTAACATAGAAAAAAAAATATTTATATTGTATGATGTTGAACAACGATGTAAATTATTAGCTTAGAACAAAAAAATCAAAATATTTATAATGTATATTATAAATTATAATAATAAATCAGTCGGTATCGACTTGTCACATTATATAAATAACATACATTATTATCAATTATAAAAAAATTACAATAATTTTAACGTAACTAAAAATTAGTAATCTTTATAACTTGAAAATAATTATACTACATTATTTTTAAATTATATGTCGGTTTATAATATATTTCACAATTTTCAACTTTACCATATTTCATGTAGAACTCGAAATAATACGGTATAAATAAAGGGCGATAGAGAAAAATACTTTTGTTAGTATTATATTAAAAATGTTTGAATATATTAAGTTTTCAATGTCCTTAAATCTAAACAAAAATTCTAAAATGATAACTATTTTATAATGAGTGAAATAACATATAAATCACATACTAAGATATTATATATTATAAAAATCAAATAAAATATAAAAATAAATATTGATATTTTATACTAATCAATATTTTTTTCATTGCTTTAATTTATACGATTTAGCGTTATTTCCCCGTCAAGTCAAGAAAAATTTTTCACCTAAATTTGTACAATTTAATATTAGCGCATTGTGCATTGCACGGGCTACATATTCGGTAAATACGTAATATTCAAAAGAGGTGCGAATATCTTGGACTATTATTCATGATGTGTATATCTACAATATTTTTTAAATGAAAAATTCATTTTATGAAAAGGTTGATTTTATTGGATTTTATTCAGAATCCATATACTTATTAAATATCATACAAAAATGTACCTTTTTAAATCAAATTAAAATAAATACCCTTTTAAATAAAATAAAAATACATGCGTGTAATGAAAATTCCGCCTAAATTTTTTATTGTTACTCTATTTGGAAATTTTTCTAAAGTAATTTGAATTTGCCATCTTTGAAACATAATTTTTGGTCTGAAATTCATATTATTTTAGTCGATTACACAAAATTCTTTAAATATTTACATATAAATCCATAAAATTGTTAAGATGTTAAGAAAAAAGACTAATTTAAATTATACCCATGGTTTAGAAATTCGGACCAAAATGGTCAGTCCGACCGGTTGAAAGGGAAACCGGTCAATGACCTATTCGATTCTCTGGAATGAATCAATTGCCAGCGAATCGGTAAAAAATTGGTCAACGACCGGCTCAACAGGTCAGAACCGACTAAAAACCGGTCTGGTCGGATTGGTCTACGGTCCACTTTTTATATAATTTTTAATATACTTATAATTTTTTTAATATAAATACAAAATACATATTTAAATATAATGAATATATATAAGTTATTATTAGTTAGCTAAAGTAATTGAATGTTTTAAATTGACTTAATATTTAATTAGCAAATTTTTATTCTATAAAAAATATTATATATGTTTTTAATAAATTAAACAACAGTCCAACTGGTTCAACCACTGGTCGAACTAATAAACCATTAAACCAGTAGCTTGATCGGTTGATGACCGATCCTGTTCTCATTACCTTGATTATACCTCATTCCAAACTCACCAAAATCTCGTGAAGAACATAACTTATTTAAATCGTGTTTATATATTATTGTAACGTAATTTATTTATACCTCATTCAGAACCTACCTAATTTTTTAAAAATCCTATCATCCTTCTCGTGCACACCATTTTTTAATTCATGTTTATATCCTATCATATACTAATTTAATTACACCTCATTCAAAATCTACTTCNTTTGGAATTTATACATAATATCATACATTATGAAATAAAATTATTGGATTTTATTTGAAATTCATACATAATATCATACATTTTGAAATAAAAATACTGGATTCTATTTGAAATTCATACATAATATCATACCTGTTGTAATCCAATAAAAATAATTAATTTTTTTAATTAAAAATTCAATTTCACATATAGATTTTATTTTAATTATTCATATATAAAGATGTGGTCGAGTAAATTATATACATTTATTTCATGACATGTATATAAATAATTTTATTACACTCTATATATAATAAAACTTTTGTAATATATGAAATGAGTGTCTTATTTATTTTATTTTATGTAGGTAGATGGTAATTCAAAAATAACATAGAATAATTGAGATGTTTTAAAAAATAGTTTAGGAAATTTTAGGTGATTTTCCACATATAATATGGCATACATCACGTAGTTTTTGACATGATAATAAATAACACTTTAGGTATTCTTAAAATTTTGAATAAACATGTTTGACATATATTTACACAAAATAAGTTTCAATTAGCTTTAAACAATTAAAAATGATTAGCATTTGTTCATTTCCGTATTAGTTTCAGAATATCCCAAAACAAAGAAAAATTAACGGTGAGGGGCGAAATCGTCATTTTAACGCCAGCATCCCCGAGTTGTACCTTAATTGAGATCAGATGCAATTAAGAAACCTGTTGTACATTTAAATTTTATTCCTCTGAAATAGTGGAACATATCTCTCCCCACCTTCTCATCACCATCATCGCCATAACTATTTTAGGGTTTAATTGATTATTGATTACCCTACATAAACCCTATCCCCAAAAAGCTAAACAGGGGGGCAGATTTTTATTTTATTTCTCCGATAAAATAATCCCCCAATTACTCTCTGTCCGTATAGCTCCTTTTCTCCCTCTCTATAAATTTCCCAACCCCTTTGAGGCTTTGACCATCGTACCATTGTAACAGAACACCACCGCCCTCTGGCCGCCTGCCTTTTTGAAATTATAAAGCAGACCTTTCTCTTTCACCTTCTCCTTTTCTCTTACTCCTCTGGAGAAATATTTTTGTCAGCTTTAATGGTTACGTACACGTTTAACCGTCTTCATTTGCGCGCATAAACGCGGAGGTATTGGTGTTTAAGTTGGAGTTATCCTTTAGCCCCCCATTTGCGCCTTTTCCCCCCTTTTCTTCATCTCTCTCTCAAATCTCGATAATAATTTTGATCTGAAGGCTGAGATTGTCTCGTCAACCAATTTTTAGCTGGGGACCTTTTGTCAGTGCTATCTCTAGGTGAGTAAGCAAAAATGAAAAACAAATTTGTTACATTTTGCCC
>BKCP01004294.1:1236971-1258868 GCA_008636005.1 Striga asiatica
TTAATTATCGCGCATGGTATTTACATCTTCAGTAGAAAATGACAAATGTTTTTCATATTTTGCTTTACTATATTTTTAGTTTTCAGTATTATTCATTCTGATTCATTAATCTTCAACTGTTGTGATGATGACCATAAGCCCTCTGTTATTAAATCTTTCCTTGGTCACCTTATTTAGTAATCAGTTATTAAATGCAATTAAGCCCAAGATCAAGTAGTCCTTTGTTTTTGTGAGCTTCGTCTATAACAGAAAAATTAAAAATAGAAAAGTAATATCTTTAATATAGAATTAAGGCAGAAAGGTATTTGTCCTCCTAAAACAGTCACAATGGGAAATCAAATAGTTGTGTTTTGTATCTTTAGGAGGTCTGCTGATTGTTCAATAAGATAAAGACATTGACTTTTAGCAAGTTTAGAGATAGTAGATTATGTTGTGATCAGTAAATACGAGAGTTGACTTTTTAATTTATGCTTGATCCTTAGCCCATCTTCTTTAACCGAGTTTTTCCTTTTTATGTCTATTTCTTTTTTCCTTTTCTTTTCTGCTTTCACAGGTATTTGGGCAGGAATGCGTACTGTTCGGTACTTTGATGGTAAAACTTATGAATGGGTTGGTATAAGCCGGCAGCCTAATATCATGGGAAAAGTAAGTGGACTTGCGCCATTTTCTTACAATATTTTGTCTCCCAATCACGATTTGATCGTTGTTAAANAAAAAAAAAAAAAAAGAGGAACTTTTTGCTCTTCATTTTATTTTCCAGGTTAAAAGAACACTAGGTCAATTTACACCTGCCAGGTGGGATAAAGACGAATGGCATCCCCTTCTTGGCCCCTTTCGATTTATTCAAGTTTTGAGCCTTTGCATTATTTTCTTGACTGTGGAACTCAACACGTTTTTTCTCAAGTTTTGCCTTTGGATTCCTCCTCGAAACCCTGTCATAATCTATAGGTTGGTTTTGTGGTGGCTTATAGCAATACCCACAATTCGTGAGTACAATTCGTACTTGCAAGACAGGTAATTTCTGATTCACCTGGCCATAATAAATGTAGTTTTTTTTTTTAATATTTTTTTTTATGTTTTAGTGAACTAGCTTTTCAGTTTCTGATCTTTTACTTTACTGAACGATTGTTTTCAGAAAAACAGTAAAGAAAGTTGGAGCATTTTGCTGGCTCTCGCTTGCTATTTGCATTGTTGAGCTCCTTATTTGTATTAAGTTTGGACATGGTAAGTAATCTATTCAGCTGGCGCTTGTTTTAGTTACTATTATTTTTTTTATAAACAAATTCGTCTACGAGACGACCTAACAGACAGACAGATCAACCTTTAATACATTCGTAACAAAAATGCATACTTTTTGCTATGAGATTTCATTCTTTTGTTTATGTTGATCTTTTTAGAGTATGACATTTTTAGTTTGAAAGTATAGTTGTCTAACCATTAGGTTTATGCAGTAAGTTATTGTTCATGTATATGTTAGATGGTTTTCTTAAATTTTTTATTTGTTTGATTCGGTACATTAACAAAATTTTTTTAATACAGTTTCTAAAAAATTTCTATGATTTTCCAGGATTATTCCCTAATTCAATGCCCAAATGGTTGGTTGTATTTTGGTCGTTTGCTGGGACTGTGATTGTCATTTTCTTGGCTGCATGGTCATGGCAACAACTGCACAGATCAATAAAGAGAAAGCTGCAATAAATTTCTATTTTGTGATCCCACATTCTTAGATCTTTACGGTTACTATTATATTTTTGGTTCGTTAACGTCATATGTGTAAATACCCACATTTTTAGTTTTGTATGTATATATGTTTTCAACTGTTGTAGCTTGTAGGTTACATCTCTCATATATTATCAAACTTTAATTCTTTCAGTGTTGGTTGTTGTTGAATGTCAAAATCTTTCTATGTTCCTCCCTATGTAGCTGTATCAGTTGAAACAGAGAATTAAGACAATGAGAGCACATTTTTTCGGCACATGTTTGGCATTTTTTTTTGCAGATTTTTCATAACATATTAATGAGATTAGGCTAAAGTGTCGGTTGAGGAGATAGAAGGATAGAAGTTTGAGTTTGGCGACCTGTGTAAAATCCTAAAATCACTGGTTTTTGTATTTGCAATTATGTGTTAGTTTGTAAACCTCACTTAGACTTGACCTAATTACAAAACAAACTAACTGTATTTTAAAACATTGCTTTCACTCAAAAACAAGCAATTACCATTTACCACCAAAGATAAAAAACTTTTGTCTCAGGTCAAAATGCATCAGCAATTTTTCCTTTCTCAAGCTCTTGAGCTGCAAACCATTTATGGTCCTTTCTCAGATGCTTGAAAAACGCACTATATGTATAAGCATCAGGTTTAATAAGAGTTTATTATTATTTTAGTATTTAGTAATTTTTTTTTTAATTGATGTGGTTCGCTTAGATGGCTTATTGACGGCCACGGGCCACATCAGCTTTGTTGAAAGGAGTTGCTAAATTTCCTTAATGACAGTTTTGATACATATAAACCTCATATTGATAAAATTTATCTTTCAAGACCCGAATTGATAATTCTCCTATCTTTCAAGTCTTGTACCGATAAAACTCCGATTAGCATTTGTTAGCTTAGACAATGGATATGATAAACTTGTGCGGTTTCCAATTTACCCCAAATCATAAACAAATATATCCATAAATTTCTCAAAAAACTAAAAATTAAAATCATTTTTATAATGACGGACTGTCTGCGGTTTGTCAATACCCACAACATGCGCGGTCCAATTCGTTTAGGCCCACTTTTTGGTGAGCCTTTAAAACATCAGCCCAACCCTCCTATTAAGCGTGGCGGGTGGTCCGACCCTCAGGTCCAGACTTGTTTTGACACTCGAGTGGACTCGTCTGTTGGCTCGCTGATATGTTTGTAACCATAGTTATATTACTAAATAAAAATCTGAAATACAAAAATACAAACCAAACGGCTGAAACTAAAAAAAAGGCCGAAAATCTTATCGCCACGTGTCAAGCTATGATAGGCGTACAGGGAAAACGGGCTCCACCCTCGCGGGTGGCCTCGACTTAACCCCAAACTTGGCCCGTCGTCCCCGGCGGCGCTTTCTAGTCTCTTCCTGCCACCGTGCCACGGCTCAAAATTACACACCCCATAACTTCCAAAAATGGCGGCTGCTATTCACTTGTCAATTTCAACTCCGAGCCCTAATTTCCGTGCGCCTTGCCGCACCCTCCCACCTCTCCACCCACCAATGACCATCGCCAAATTCCAACCCTTACGCCACCTCTCTCGCCGCATCCTCCGCCGCGGGTTCTCCGTCTCCGCTGCCGCCGTCCGGCAGGACACAACTCTCTGGACACCTGCACCGCTGCTAAAGATCTCCCCCGCCGCTGAATCGCTCTTCAACATCACCATCGACGTGTCGGATTCCCCAGAGCTCGCGGGCTCCTACACCAAGGCCGGCCAGTATCTGCAGCTCCGCCTTCAGGATCCCGACACCAAACCCGCGTTCCTCGCCATCGCGTCGCCGCCTTCGACCGCCGCGTCCAAGGGCGTGTTCGAATTTTTGATAAAGTCCGCCGCCGGATCCACCGCCGAGCTCCTGTGCGGGCTTCAGAAAGGCGATGTCGTGGAGTTGACTCTGGCCATGGGTAAAGGCTTCAATATCGATCAGATATCCCCTCCGGAAAATTATCAGACGGTGGTGATTTTCGCCACCGGGTCTGGAATTAGGTAAAAATAAAGAAATTTGTTTAACATGTTTCAATATGTTTTAACTCAATTGTGAGTGTTTCTTCAAGAGTTGACAGGAATTTGGGGGCTGGAATTGAATTTGGCTGTTTGATATTTGTCATCTTGTTTCTGGAACAGTGCACTTGTCTAAAAGTTCACCAGGCAATAATGTAATTTGATTCTTGGTTAACTGTATAAAAAAGTTGTTTGTCAAATTTTATCATATAGCTAAGAAGGAGATATAATGAACAGACTCTGATCTTGTTCATGAATTGGGCTATGCTATACTTGCACTGCTGTTCCACTTTTCTCACAACGAGTGTTATTGCTTGCCATGTAGTTGTATAGCTGATTGTTGTTCTGCATGTCTTCTTTATATTGCAAAATAATCGATATCAAAAATCGGTAACATCGATTTTCTTCTTATTGAATGTCAATTGCCACATTATTGCTGCCTTCTGCTTTTCCATGTTTCCTTATTGATAGGTTCATCAATCAAGCATTGCCTGCTGTCATGTAATAGGAAACTAGTTATCCTGGTTGCATGTGTACACTTTCTTTTTCAATTTTGTTCTTCTATTTATATTTATCTTTGTCATATATAGCCCAATTCGGTCTTTGATCGAGGCAGGCTTCAATGCTGACAAAAGATCTAATGTTAGGCTCTATTATGGAGCTAGAAGTCTTGGACGCATGGCATATCAGGTACTTGTCTCATGCTCGCTGTCCATGAGTTTCTTACTCTGTATATTTTTGTGTGAGAAGGGTTTACTGTGCTGGTTTTAAAATTTGGCTTGTTTATCACTGAGTTTTCCCTGTAAATATTTGTAGGAGAGATTTAAAGATTGGGAATCTTCTGGAGTTGATATTGTGCCCGTGCTGTCCCAGCCGGACGACAGTTGGAAAGGGGAGCGAGGTTATGTTCAGGTTGTTGACGCATTTTTTTTTATTTTTTTTTCTCTTTTACCTTCTTGAACATCTCTTTGGCTATATTCTCACGGCTATTGAATTTGTAGGCTGCCTTTAAGAAAGAGAAAAATATCATTAGTCCTCAATCCACTGGTGCGGTGCTCTGTGGTCAAAAGCAGATGGCCGAGGTAGGTGTTTGCTATTGGCTTATTGCTGGTCGAGTAACTGAGTTTAAATAATGCCTTTCAATATATTCTTATGGGTGTCATTATGGATAGTCTGTGTGTACTGTTAAGTCGTTCTTTGAGTCTTCAGTCGTTTGTGGTTTTTTGTGCAAACAAATTGTTGGGTTGGTCCTCACTTTCTACTAGTTTCTTATGCAATCAGACTTTTAGAGTTGGTGTTCACGAACATCCAGGATGTCATTGTCACACTATTGGTGATATCATACGATCAAAAGAGGAACATGCATTTGAACAAGAACAAAAAAAAAAAAAAAGGGTATTCCACACTTACACTACTATTATATGTTTAGTTGACCGCATCTGAAAAACACAACCAAGAACCTGAATCCAAATTGATGTCACATTGTCACCCAGGAAAGCCGGTTTAGTAAAGACCCAATAGGGTCAAAGATGTTGCAGATTCGAATGATTCTTTTCAACTCTAATATTTTTTTTTTCCTATGGGAGTAAATGACAAAATATCATGTAATTATGTCAGCCAATACAGGAAGGAAATTTCATTGCTGTTGTTCTAGATCGAACTATAAATAGTTGTAACCATGCGTTGCAATATCTGAATTTTACAGGAGGTGACTTCGCTTCTTGTAGCTGATGGTGTATCGACTGAGAAGATATTGAAGAACTTTTGACACCCACAAGTTTGGAGGTCACCATGTTGTATTATTTTTGCTTGATTTAGAAGCATCATTTATTTATTTCAGTTGATGAACGTTGAGAACCAGCTGAAAATCAGGAGTAGAATAAAATGAGTTATCGGCAAATCTTGGGTATTGCTGTTTTCTTCTTCTTTTTTTTTTTAANCATTCCTTAAGTACCAGTATTAAATGATTAAGAAATATTTCCGTTTTCAATATGCATTGTGAAGTCTTCATACTGGTTACATTGAACTCGAGCTATTAGTACAGGTTACTTTTTAGTTGTACGCACTGGACCAGTTAGCTTCATTTTTATCTATCCTGTAATTGTTTATTAACTGTGATTAACATTAATGCGGTGGTTTAAAAATCGGTCCATAGCTGGCCATTTTTTACGGCTAACATGTCCTCGGTCCAGTGTAGAATATCCAGAAAACCGGTCTTTGCCTGTATTCTTCTTCTTTTTTTTCCCAATTGGGTAATGAATAAGAAAAAAGAAAGGATTACCATATGCCCACGGGTAAGAGCCATGATTTTTTGGTAACATCAAGGTCAAATGCTGTAAGCTTAAGAGCATGTTTGTTTATAGAATTTTTTGGTTTTGTTTGGATTGTTTGGTTTGGTTTGGTTAATCTTGAAAAATGTGGTATGGTTAGTTGTTAGTGGGTATATTAAAATAATATTTAAAATAAAATAATTAAAATTGATTTGATGTAAAAGTATGAGAGAGGTGTTTGAAATGATGGTTAGTTAAAATAATGTGAGTGGATGAACAGTGAATTAAGCTTGATGTGGTGTGTATGAATGATTGATTGATATTATTTAATTATATTGATAATATATGTATCAAGCTACATATATATAACATTATACAGCAGGCTGTTGTTACATAATTTGGTTTTATAATATGGATTTCTTCTTTGCACTTGAAGTGGAGGGGATGCTATGTTTCTGTATCATTCCTCTTTGCGCTTGAGGAGGACAAATATTATTATTGATTTCTCATTGTCAGGGTTTAGGAACAATGGTGATGCCGCTAGCTTCTTCGTGTACCGCTCGAACAATTCATCCATGAGTTGGGTTCCAAAGTGATTCATCAGCAATCCTTCAAAGACGGCCCTGAGGTATGTTGCACGTGCATTGGCACTGGGCAAGGTGCGTTTCCCTGGATTGTTAAGTATTTCCATCCTTACAATGTTGAAGCTTTGGTTCCTCTCTATTATTGCCTTCAGTTCTTGTGGAACAGTAAAATACAATGGAAAGTTGAAGGTATCTACCTTTTCCTCGCTGACTATTCCCTACAATAGAGAAGAAGATATAGCTTTTTTTTAGCTTTACTGTCTTTCATCAGTATCATTGTTGAAGTTATTGAACTTTACCTGCTAGTGCAAGTCTAGTGGGTTTCCCATTTTTTTTAGGAAAAAAAAAAAAATCTTAAATACTTTGTTTCAAGGGATATGGGCTCGCGGGATTTCCCATTTTTTTTAGGAAAAAAAAAATCTTAAATACTTTGTTTCAAGGGATATGGGCTCGCGGTAGTATGCGGAAAGTAACTTATCGATTAAAAGTAAAGAAAAGTATTTAAAAAAAAAAATTTACTTTGTTTCATAAAAATATCATACCCTTTGAGGTTCATTCTGATTAAAAGTAAAGAAAAGAAGAAGATTCATATTTCTATTCACAAATAAATATTTTTATATAAAACTACACTCTGATGTCCTCATGGGGATGTTGTTGACTGTTGATAATCCATTATAAGGGTGTGTTGGTAAGATAGCCCTATAACTATTACTAATAATAAAACTCCTTCCAACTTTAAATCAAGAACAAAACGAGCATGTCAACTGAATATGGTACCTTCTCTGCCATGTCCACTAGGCACGAACCTATTAGATCCATTTCAGTCGGGGTCGTGTAGGAATTCCCTGAGATCTCAAAGGTGGGAACTGCAGGCACGAGTAAGGCCATAAGCCCTCCACCCACAAGTTCCTCTGCCCTAGCTCTTAAGAACGACTCAATATCATTTGCATAATGATTTGAATAGGCTTTGAAAACTTCCTTTCGTGCTCCCGTATAATGAACTCTCCCCTTATTCCAAGCTGGGGACTTACGGTCCTCCACAGCCTTAGGCACTCCCGAAAGCCAGTTAAGGGCGCAGGACGAGTAACCAAAATCGAGGCTGGCCTCTGGAAAGAGTCGGCCGTGAAAGGGCCCGGGTACACCCGCTGCGTGGTATTTTTTCCCGGGCGGGAGTGAGTGGAAAAGGGTGTTGAAATCGTTCATGACCTGATCGTTGAAGAACACTTGGAAATCTGGGGTTTGTGATGTGGGGCCCTCCATTTGGAATTTGTTCTCGATGGCTTGTGTGATGATTTGGATGGCGGGGAACGAGTTGTGTCCAGTCGAGCATCCGAAGTCCGCGATTCGAAAGGGTGTCGTTTGGGTTGAGGAGAGTCGTTTGGTGTCGAGTTTTGCGTTTATTTCTTGTTCGATGATTGGTTTTGCAGCGTCTATTACTCCTCTCTGTAGAAAAAAAAAATATGAGAAAACCGTGCATATAAGGGTAAATAATTTTTTGCAACATGTACTATACGTGTTTTTGGGATTTTCAACCTAAAGTATTTTTTTTTTTTTTGGTAAAATGCAACCTGAACTATATATATACAATTATTTGCACGCTCAACTACTTTTTGACTGTCCGATCATCCATAAAAAAGGACACTTGTATGGTCAAGATGTGGTCGTGCAAAGAGTGACTGTATATTCAGGTTGCATTTTACAACAAAATATACTTTAGGTTGAAAATCTCAAAAGCACTTATAGTACAGGTTTGAAAAAATTATTTACCCTCTACAAAAATATCTCATTTCTCTTTCAAAATTATTTAATTTGTATTTATAATGCAATTGACATCCTCCATAGGGGGAACCGGGGAAGTTTTTTACACATCCTTGGATATAATGTAATGCCAGTGCCTGAATTATTTATACAACAAAGAATAAAATTCTCTGAGGTGGTTTCTGTAATTATTTTTAAAGTTCTATACAGTTCTTTTTATCATTTTGTTACATGTATCAGTAAATATGTAACATACCTGGTAAGATGAGTTGTGGGCATAGCTATTAGGTCCTTCTCCACCATTCATGGCATAGAGGCCTAAAAGAGACTTTTCATCAATTTTGTCTCTCAGATTGAGCTCTACACTTTGCCTGGGCCTCTGCTCGGATTCTAATGGAAGGTTCAGTGTCACGCGGACACAAGTCCTTGGATATTGGAAACAATTGGCCGTGGGATTATGAGCATACAATCGAGCCATCTTCTCGCTGTGTACGTTTCTTGCTTGTATATACGTTTCTTATGAAGTCATATTTATAGTCTCACGCATTTTATTTTCACTCGGCCAGTTGCATTATTTTTCCTGCCAAATATGTTTTATATTTCATAAGTGTGCTGCTTGAGAAGGAAGGTTGCAATCAAATAGATGAAGAGTGAATTCTGTAAATAAAGAATTTATAATAATAAGAGTCACGCGAGATGGGTGAATAATATATTTTTTCTATTTTTTTTTTAATACATTTTTTTGTAAAATAAATTCTTTTGTGGGATGAAATTAAAATTCTTTATCCATAGGTCATTGTTGAGGCGGCAATTAAAATATTGGGCAGTTGGCGGTCTCAATCTGTAATAATGCAATGTAGTAATGATGCAATCCTAGGGGATTTCGTTGAAATGTTGAAGATATACTCCATTAAAATTGTTAAACAATTTCGTTTGACTTGATGAGATGCATTATGCAATCGTACAAGTGGGGATTAGTTGATCAAATCTTGGACTATTTTGAAGCACTAGAAATCAATAAAATTAGTGATATGCTTTGATTGTACAAGCGGATTAGTTGTTCAAATAATGAATATCATAATCTTGGATGAAACCACAACGGAAAATGCCATTGCCAAAAAGCGATAAGGTAACATTTCCATTTAATCATGAAAAGAGACGTCCTTTTTGAAGTCAGAATGGATTTTCTTTGATACCTAATATAATGAATGCAAGGTTACTTGACCAACCATAAGTTTACCTGGAAATCCTTAACCCTTCTAAAGACATTCACAAGACGTTCGATTTTTCCATAGAAGTAGATTCGTTCAAGAAAAACTCCAATGGGCCTTGATCGTAAATGAGAAAATTGGTTTATATAGAAAGAGAAAAATGGATTCGTATTCACATACATGAGAATTATATAAGAACTAATTCTTAATGCTTTCTTAATTCTTATAGGATAAAATAAAAATTTGATTGACCTTTTGATAGAATTGCTATGCATAGTGCGTGACTCGTTGGTTTTTGTTATTTATAGGATTAAAAAAGACCAACTCGGTAGTCTGTCTGACAACCAAAATTTTGCTTTATATTCAAACGAAATTAGATATTGTGGGGTCAAAAATGAGGAAGTGGGGGTAAGCTAGATTTAAGGTGACTATCCAAGAATTTCAATGTGCAAATCGTGGGCCCAGAGATAGATAGAGAGGTAGGAATTTCTCGAACGAACCGCACTCCTTCGTATACGTCAGGAGTCCATTGATGAGAAGGGGCTGGGGAAAGCTTGAACCCAATTCCTACTGTGATGAATATGGGCGCAATTGAAATTCCTGGGGAGTTATACATTTGTGTATTGATAAGACCATTCACTATTTCTTGAAGCTCGATCTCTCCCTTAGATAAACCATATAGCCAAGAGAAAGCATGAACCAGAATAGAAGAGCACCCTGTCATGTTTTTCCGCTCATTTTTTTTATCATCAAAATATCTTTCTATCAATTATTCTATTCGTTGGCTCTGAGGAATCATTGGCATTTTTTTAAAGTATTGGATGATAGAAAGGGAGTTCTTTGGTCTCAAAATCTCAAGAATATTCATTCCTTACCGAAAGAACCTTGAGGAAGCATAGATTATGAAACACACAAGACTTGAGAATTTTAAAATATCATAAGTTGACATTTATATTAAAAAAAAAAAAAAGACACTAAATTTAAATATAGGAAGGGATGACTTGGTGAAGTATAGCAAAATCCCACAAGACTTAACAGGGCAGATTTAGGAAAAAATTTTGGGAGGGGCTAAAGCGGTTATTATTAGACATATATATTTTCTTGCAAAAAATGCATTATTATACTATGAAATATCATACTTTTATTTGTATTACACTATAACAGTTAAGTATGAAAGTCTAATTATATTTGTTGGAAGAATGTGGTTGTTTAACTATTAACTAGCCAAGAGAAGGCCTACCGCGGTATTAATAGTTATAGAAATTCTATTTCTAACCATTAAATTGCATATGTTGAATGTTCTTCTATTCCAAATTTACGCTTTAACTTTTTAATTGTACATAAGTTTGAACACAAAATATTATAAAACAACAATAGACTTATAAGTTGATAGGGTACTTACAAAAATATTATAAGTTGATAGGGTACTTACAAAAATATGATGAAATTAAAACTGATTAGTAAATAGACTTATACAATAATTTGTAATAATTATGGGAATGCATATAAATTGAATATGTTTTATATACATATAATCTATATATATTAAAAAAATTATAAGTCTTAGAATATATATACATAAATATGTATTAGGCAAAATTAAAAGTTTGGGAGAGAACAATGGCCTCCCTCAGCATAAGGTGGATCCGCCCCTGAGACTTAATATTGTACAAGTTTGGCCTGTAAATCAGTTTCGATAATTCCAGTCGATCCTAAGCATTATGTAACTTTCTTTATAATTAAACTTGTTTTTTGTTCTTTAAAATCAAATATTTTTTTGGTTAATTATCTAGCTTAGCGTGATTTCATTTTTTTAACAAATGTTCTAATAATTCACATTTGTTTATTATCAATATTTAATAAAATTTGGACACATTTCATAATCGATTAAATATGACATACTTTGGCTTCATGCATTACAAATACAACCAGGGGCGGAGTCTCCTATAGTCAAGGGTGGGTCCTTGCCTAGGGTAATATTTTCATTTGTTTTATTTATATATGTAAACATAAATTTGAATCTAGTGAAAACTGCAACCAAGACCATAGATGAGCATATTTGAGTCAGGGGTTGGTACTTTATTAGAAGTGCTGCGGCTGCTGCCTCTCTTAATTATATTTTGAGTTTGAATAAACATATTTAATATTTCTTTAAGCCCATTTTAGTGGGAAACATCTATATCAATATTTTGTTATCCTCGTAAATGTTGATATGTGGATTTGTATCAACGGTTAATTGAAAGTTAAGTGTGGATTAAGAAAATGAGATTGTGAAGTAAAAGGAAGTTTGCTGATGGAAATATAAGATTTTGAATTCAGAGAAGTCAACCCTTGAGAAATTCGGGGTCGGACTCTGAGGTATTGTTATTCGAATTAATCACCAATAATCACAGTTTTTTTTATAATGAATGTAGAGAGAGAATTTCTAGAGAGTTGGGGAGATCTTTTCAACTCCCTCTAATAAATGAAGCCTAGGACTATTTATAGCTAAACATCCTCAACTATTGTTCATCTACTGTTCACCAGGTCCTGTCATACAATAAATCGTAATGACTGGAATTTAGATGAGATATGTTTGACTCTAAATGATGATTAGGAACCACTAAATGCTGATTGAAATGCCTTTAATGTGGACATGCCCCCTGCAAGTCTATAAATCGTAGGTCTTCAGGATTGTTGAGCTCGTCCATCGGTCTTGATCCTGAGTGCGTCTCGGAGTCTCGATCTCTTGGGTATTGGAGGTTGGACTTTATATCTACCTTGTTCGTGCTTCTACGTCTTCCGCTCCTAACTGGTTTGCGTTCGAAGGGCCGATCTTATGGCTGTTATGGCGAGAAGCCGACCCGAGTGTTTTGACCATGATCCTGCCCTGCCAAAAATATGTCGTTTTGGTGAATCTTCATGTCCGGATCGCCCAACGCTCGAGCGTCTAATACCAGGGAGCCGACCTGAAAACTCTGCTCTTGGGGGTCCTTAGTTATCTGTTAAATCGTTTTGTTTGGAGTGTATAAGCTTTGGACCCACATTCTCCAACTCGGATGCCAACAGTACATTAAAGGAACTAATTCACTTTAAATCTCTATTGGTATTGAAAAACTCTAAAAAAAATAATAAAGTGATGGAAACATAATTAAAAGTATAATAAATAGTATGTATTATGTCGGGGGTTCGGCCTACTTGGGTCCCCGTACCCAGCAATCTGGTTCACGAGGGAATCAAATAGGTCGACTGTGACTCGATCGGCCATGAGTGGTATGCCGAGGTACCTAAAGAGAGTCACGATACAGTCGTAAAAACATATGGAAAAAAAGAAATGTAAGAAAAACTATAAGAACAAAGAAGTAAGAAAAAAAGATGTGGAGTTAAAGCCATGAGATATTTTGATACAAATTTTCAATTAAATAATTTATTCCTTACCTATGTTATAAACCGGATATCAAATACACGGGAATCCTACGAACTGATATGTATTTTTCAGTTCTTATAAATAATCTAAAAAATAGAAAATTATAATCGAACTGAAAAATAAATTACAACTGAAAAATAAATTAAAACTTAAAAAACAAAACAGAAAGATTTTAGCCGAGGCGAGTAAAACTCTTTCCGCAAGAAGAATACGCCCCGTGTGGCAGGTAACGATTTAGGCGTAACTTCCCCAGAGATACAACGGCAAACGTCTCTAAATCTGTAGCACACCAAATTTACGAGCTCCGGCGAACTGGAACGGAGTCGAGAATTGAGCACTTAAAAATAGGAATAAAAATATCTCTCTTTTGTTATTTTGATAACAAATAAATATTTCTATATTTTTTTCTCTGATATTTTTTATCCCTCCAAAATTATTTTGGATTGATTTTCTTTCTTTCCTCTCTTTTTCTCTCTTCAGCCGTGTGTTTTTCTCTCTTTTTTCTGTGTATACATCAAATGATCTTATTGCTATTTATAGAGGGATTTTGATCAAGTCGCATAAGCCTTCACGCGTATTGATCAATTATGAGATGGTTGAAGTGGTTGGAATCTTAATAAACTATACACTCTTGATTGAAGTGGTTTGGGAAGAGAACAAAAACATCCAAGTGGCTCCATTTTTTTTTTTAATAAATTCCCAAGAGAGTGGTGGTTGAGAGGAGATGGTTGACTTCATTAATTAACACTCATATTGCAACAATCCCCCACATGAGTGTAAATTAAATATATTTACTATTGTGCTCAATCCTCACAAAACTCTATTGCATCAGAAAAGGTAGCTTTTGGCTTTGAACCTTTCTTTGTAAACATCATCGGATGCACTGGCGGCCTAGTGAACATAATGCCTTGAACTATTCCTCTATAGTCTACACCAAGACAATGATATTTACACAATAGAGCTTAGCTCCATTCCGTTCTATCGTTGTGTCCGTTTTGGCCATGGACAACACAATGGATTCATAAGTGTTTACATTTGAAGCGGCCCACACTTCACACTTATATAGGTGACCTCCCTACTAAGAGTATCCTGTTATACTCCACCTTAACAAGGTTAGGGATTCATTAAAAGTCCACATGACTTACCCTCACCACAATCAACAGGTCATCTTGCACTTGGAGTGCTCTAGGAAATAGCTTTGGACATTCATATGTTCCAAGTGTTCAACTGAATTTTCATAGGTTAGTTTTCCCTTTGAACCAAGTTCGTGGGATCTCCACTTAGCATGGTAGGGTTACCACTATGATCATTCTTTACATTGTGGATTTTTAAGCCCATTCCCTCTAACAAAACTACCAATTGATCTCTATTCAATCCTTTCGTCAAAGGATCAGCCAAATTTTCCTTAAACTTCACATAGTCCATGGAAATAATACCATTTGTGATCAATTGGCATACGGTATTATGTCTACGATGAATATGTCAAGACTTACCATTATACAAGTTGCTTTGTCCCCTACCTATAGCAGCTTGGCTATCATAGTGAATCATCACAGACGGCAAAGTCTTATCCCAACATGGAATATCGGATAAAAAATTTCTAAGCCACTCTGCTTCTTCACCAGCTTTATCTAAAGCGATGAACTCCGATTCCATCGTTGACCGAGTTATACACGTTTGTTTTGTGGATTTCCACGAAACTGCACCTCCCCCAATACAGAAAATATATCCGCTAGTGGAGCGAGAATCTCTCGAATCTGATATCCAGCTTGCATCACAGTACCCTTCTAGTACGGCTGGATATATCGAGTATTTTAGCCCGTATTCAAGGGTGTACCTCAAGTACTTAAGTACCCTTCTCAAAGCATTCCAGTGTTCATGACTAGGATTGCTCGTAAATCTACTCAACTTATTCACCGGATAGGCCAAGTTTGGTCGTGTACAATTCGTCAAGTACATCAGACTCCCTATTATCCGTAAATATTCCAACTGAGCCACTGGTTGACCTTTATTGGCTACCGGATTTATATTGAGATCAATGGGTGTCTTACACCTAGACTGTGCACCGTCATAGGTATCAAATTTCTTAAGCACTTTCTCTACATAATGAGATTGTGACAAGACAATTCCATCTTGAGTTCTGATAATCCTTATTCCAAGAATAACATCAGCCAAACCCATATCTTTCATGTCAAAATTTCTTTTCAACATTCTTTTCGTATCCATGATCACTTCATGGCTACTCCCCATGATCAACATATCGTCTACAGACATACAATCACAAATGCATTTGATGTACTCTTGACATAAACACATTTGTCACATTCGTTGATTTTGAAACCATTTGACAACATCACGTCATCAAATTTCAAATGCCATTGTTTCGGAGCTTGTTTCAGTCCGTACAAGGATTTGATCAAACTACACACCTTTCTCTCTTGTCCAGGTGCAACAAACCCTTCAGGTTGTTCCATGTACATTTTTTCTTCCAATTCACCATTCAAAAATGTCGTTTTGACATCCATTTGGTGAATCTCAAGATTGTGCAAAGCAGCAATCGAGAGAAGCACTCTTATCGACGCTAAACGCGTAACTGGTGAATAGGTATCAAAGAAATCATACCCTTCCTTTTGTTTAAAGCCTTTGACCACCAATCGTGCTTTAAACTTATCAATCGATCTATCAGCTTTATATTTCTTTTTTAGGATCCACTTGCATCCTAAAGGTTTACAACCATCAGGAAGATCAACCAACTCCCAAGTATGGTTTTGCATAATGGACTCGATTTCACTATTTACAACTTCTTCCCAGAGTGGTCCATCCGGGCTGGACAGAGCTTCCTTAAGGGAACTCGGTTCATCGTCCAACATATACGTAATAAAATTAGGTCCAAACATTTTCGCTGTTTTTAACCTTTTACTACGTCTCGGTTCTTCATCAGTACCCTCTGGTACAGAACCACTAGCAGTTTCATACATTCGTTTATTAGAACTAGATTCTGCTCTTTCCTTCAGAAGAAAAATATTCTCAAAGAATATAACATTCCTCGATTCAATCGTGGTACAAACAGATACCTCTGGATTTTCTGATTTATGAATCAGAAATCTATATGTTGTACTATTGTACGCATATCCAATAAATACATAATCGACCGTCTTTGGCCCAATTTTCATTTGTTTGGGTTCTGGTACTGAAACCTTAGCCAAACACCCCCACACTTTCAGGTATTTAAAAGAAGGCTTACGATTTTTCCACATTTCGTAAGGAGTCTTGTCTTTCCCTTTAGGTGGTATTTTATTCAAGATATGATTTGCTGTTAAAACAGCTTCCCCCCACATGTTCTGGGGTAGTCCTGAATTTATCTACATGGCATTCATCATTTCTTTTAACCTACGGTTCTTGCGTTCAGCAACACCGTTCGACTGTGGACAATAAAGGGCAGTCGTTTGATGAATTATGCCATATTCGGAACATATTTGTTCAAAAGGAGATACATACTCCCCACCCCTATCACTTTGGATTATTTTAATCCTTTTGCCGAGTTGATTTTCAACTTCGGTCTTATAGATTTTAAATGCTTCCACAGCCTCGTCTTTGCTTCTTAATAAATATAAGTAGCAAAACCTTGTGCAATCATCGATAAAAGTAATAAAATACTTTTTACCCGTTCTTGTTTGCACACTTTTCATATCACATACATCAGTATGGATTAAGCCTAATGGTTCAGTACTCCTTTCCACCGAGTGAAAAGGCAACTTAGCCATTTTTGCTTCAATACAAATCTCACATTTCTTATGTGATTCAATTTTAGAATTAGGAATTAATTCTAAATTCATCAACCGTTTAATTGCATTTAGATTTACATGTCCCAATCTAATATGCATAAATCAGAGTACTCAACGGTATAAACAGAAATAGGCTTTTCATTATCATTTAAAACGGTTACACGGCTCACGACCATTACATTCATTTTGAACATACCATTGTCGAGATAACCACGACCAAGAAAAGTTCCAAACTTGCTCAGAACAAATTTCTTAGCATCAGATACCAGCCTAAATCCATGCTCAACAAGAAGAGATCTGGAGACCAAAATCTGCGGATGTCTGGGACATGCAGAACATCCTTAAGCTTCAACTCCTTTCCAGAAGTCAGCTTCAGCACCACAATCCCCACTCCAGCCACATCAGCCGTGTCAGCCGTGGCGGAGTTTGCCATGTAAAGTTTTCGACTCTTAGCAGGAGTGTATTCAGAGAACACCTCCTTATCGGAACGCACATGACGAGTGGCACCAGTATCGATGTACCACTCCCTTGGGTTATCCACCATATTGGCTTCAAACACCACTGCCGACATATCAAAGTCGGTCAGTTCACCCGGCACAGGGCCGTATTCAGCCACAAGGGCACTGGGTTGCACTTTCTTTGGCCCAACCTTCTTTGGCCTCTTGCAGTCTTTTGTCATATGGTTTGACTTTCCACAGTTGTAGCAGGTTCCAGTAAACTTCCAAACCTTGACAGGCTGCTTCCCTTTGTCAAGAGACTTCCTCTTGCTCGAGTGGCCTTGCTCCAGCATGTTAGCATGAGCCTCTATCATCGGAGTCTTCGCCGATGAATTACGGTTGTCCTCCTCAATACGAAGACGAACAACCAGGTCTTCAAGACTCATCTCCTTCCTCTTATGTTTGAGGTAGTTCTTAAAGTCTTTCCAACCCGGCGGCAGCTTTTCAATCACAGCCGCAACTTGGAATGACTCGCTTAGAGACATTCCTTCAGCATGAATATCGTGCAAGATAAGTTGAAACTCTTGCACTTGGGACACGACAGTCTTAGAGTCGACCATCTTGAAGTCAAGAAACTTGCCGATGACGAATTTCTTCGCCCCGGCATCCTCAGTCTTGTACTTCTTCTCCAAAGCAGCCCAAAGCTCTTTGGCAGAATCAACCGAGCTGTACACATTGTATAACTCATTACTAAGTCCGTTCAGGACATAGTTACGGCAAAGGTAATCACCTTGCCCCCCGAGCTTCGTACGCAGTGCGTAGTTCAGCATTTGTCTCATTTTCAGCAATAACCGGGGGGTCGTCCTTCAGATATTTCACCAAACCCAAAGTGGTCTAGTAAAAATGCATCTTTTGTTGCCACATTTTAAAATCAAGCCCATTGAATTTTTCGGGCTTCTCAGCAGTAGGGACATGGACAACAGGTACATGCTTGATCGGATGCTGAGTGTTGGAACCATTTCCGGTGGATGCCATCAGTCCAGTAGGTTGAGGTATTCTTCTTGCGATTGTTGTAAACCGGATATCAAATACACGGGAATAATACGAACTGATATGTATTTTTCAGTTCTTACAAATAATCTGAAAAATAGAAAATTATAATCGAACTGAAAAATAAATTACAACTGAAAAATAAATTAAAACTTAAAAAACAAAACGGAAAGATTTTAGCCGAGGCGAGTAAAACTCTTTCCGCAAGAAGAATACGCCCCGTGTGGCAGCTAACGGTTTAGGCGTAACTTCCCCAAAGATACAACGGCAAACGTCTCTAAATCTGTAGCACACCAGATTTACGAGCTCCGGCGAACTGGAACGGAGTCGAGAATTGAGCACTTAAAAATAGGAATAAAAATACCTCTCTTTTGATATTTTGATAATAAATAAATATTTCTATATTTTTCTTTCTGATATTTTTTATCCTTCCAAAATTATTTTGGATTGATTTTCTTTCTTTCCTCTCCTTTTCTCTCTTCAGCCGTGTGTTTTTCTCTCTTTTTTCTGTTTATACATCAAATGATCTTATTGCTATTTATAGAGGGATTTTGATCACGTCGCATAAGCCTTCACGCGTATTGATCAATTATGAGATGGTTGAAGTGGTTGGAATCTTAATAAACTATACACTCTTGATTGAAGTGGTTTGAGAAGAGAACAAAAACATCCAAGTGGCTCCATATTTTTTTTTTTAATAAATTCCCAAGGGAGTGGTGGTTGAGAGGAGATGGTTGACTTCATTAATTAACACTCATATTACAACAACCTATTTCATCAAGTAATAATTATAATGAATATTACTCCATATAAATTCTTTTACTAATGTTTTTACTTTTTTCTTCACAAATTTTTATTATTTAAACAAACTTTACTCATTTTTTTTATTTTCCAATCAAATTATATTGTTGTAAAATACATAAGTATTTATTGTTTAAAAATATTAAATCAATCAGGATCATTAAAAAAATATTCAATTATATTTCCTCGAATAATTAAAAATAGAATAAAACAATAAAGCAAAACAAGTAACGATGATTAATTTTCCTGACTACACCCTTGAATACAACTAGAAATTTCAAGTTGTTCCTGGCCTTAGAGACTATGAACAAATCTACTTTGTTCCAAGAAATGGAACGTGAAAGGCCACCTATTCACACACCCTACTCATCGACACAGACACGATCTATTGGTCTTATTATGGCCGTTGTCAAAGCACTTAGGTTATCGATCACGTGATTAATTCTATATTAAGTGTTGTGGCATATCTAATGAAAAACAGTATGCTAACAAAATCCCATTAATTAATAAAATATTCATACGTGACATAATTTATACCTCTTACATGATTTTGGAATACATCTTTTATTAGACACTAGACTCCCTCACACTAATTTGTATTTTACTATAATAACTAAATGAAAACACATCGTATTTTTTTAAAAGCAATGATACTTAAAGATTGATTATAAGACATTTTCGTAGAAAGAGATCCGCACGCACCCGCTAATTTCGCCTAATTCAGCCCCGCGTTGCCTATTTTAGTCAAATCCCCAAAAGCAGTCAACATCTGACTGCCTATACCTATAAATAAATAAATAGTCTTGATATATTTTGTATTTATTTTGAATTTTCCACTCTCCATTTGAGGTGTGAATCATGTGGGCTCCAATTTTTCGTTATAATATTAATATCCAACAACGGTATAACATTAGTCCGTTATTAGTACAATCAACATATACTTAATAAAATCTCAAAAAAAACATATACTTAATAAAAGTTCAATATTACTTGGTCATGCTCATTATATCACAATATATAAATTAAATTTTACTTAGTCATGTACAAATTATATAATTTTACTTGGTCATGTACAAATTATATCACAAATATATAATACACCTGCGCGCGCGCACACACACACACATATATATATATATATATATAAGATCATTTATGCTATTAACACATTTATGTGAAATAAAATTGATAGACCAAATATCGAATAAATATTGGTAAATGAGTTAAAATGACACTTGTTATGTTGCCCAAATGGTAAACATTAAATCAATATATTTTGACAATTAAATAAAAAATGCATTATTTGGACTTTTTTTGCTTACATGTTATAACGAATTAACTCGATTAACTTATCTTCCATAAGATTTTACGTCAAACTGTAAGCGTAACAATGATTATAGACCACATGTTTTGAGTTACCACGAAAAAGAATATCTTATTATATATTACAGTTATTATTATTTATTACTAGTATTTTTTATTATTATTCCACACACGAAAGGCATTGTTGTAGTTATTTATTCACACAACAACTTCCCAATTGGCCCAACAAAAACAAACCGGCAACACGCCTAACACGCATAAACCCACTTTCCCCACCACCGATATAAAATCTCCCCCAAATAACAGAAAAATTCCAGTAAATATTCATTTTCAAAACGCCATGGGAAACTACATGTCCTGCACCTTCGTCGCTTCCAGCCTCAGGAGCCCCAAATCGGCCAGGGTAATTCTCCCCGGCGGCGAGATCCGTCAGTTCCGGCAGCCGGTCAAGGCGGCCGAGCTCATGCTCGATTCCCCCAACTACTTCCTCGTCGATTCCGACTCCTTCAGCATCGGCCGGCGGGTCTCGCCGCTGCCGGCCGACGAGGACCTCGAGTTCGGGAGACTCTACGTCATGCTCCCGATGCGGCGGCTGAACTCGATCCTCACCGCCGCCGATGTCGCCGTCTTTCTGATGGCGGCGAACGCCGCGCCCAAGCGGATTTCCACCGCGGCGAGCTCGGGCAGAGTGTCGCCGGATTCACCGGCGGCGATAGGGGAGGAACGGCGTGGATTGAGATTAGAGGAGGCGGCGCTGGAGTGCAGCCACCGGCGGCTGGCGGCGTGCAGGTCGAAAAGGCCGGATTTGGATACGATCGTTGAAGAGCCTGTTTGTTCGAGATGAAGGAATGTTTTTCGTAATTACAAAAGTCGCCCCGGATGTTTGGTCCAATTGCAAAGTGGGTCAGGTTATGTTCCAAATTAATTTACACGTTAATATAGGCATATAGCTGAGCTTCTTTGGTTTGTTGTAATTAGGTTAAGATTTGGGGTATTTTTTGTAACTAATCTAGATATTTATAGCTGATTAGAGTAGGACAGTGAATTATCAATTTATGATTGATTTTTTCTGGGTTTGGAAATGATATTTAAATATAGTAATATACACATCTGACTTGGACCTTGCAAACATTTTTGCAAGGTCATTCATTTCTCATACTCTGTTATTGAATGAAAGAAAAAAAATAGATTGTGTAGATGGGTTTATTGAATAATTTATTTCACGATTAAAAAGGCCCTCATTGTATAGATAAAGTTATACATTTCTACGTGATTTTTACCTGTTGTGCGAGTTGATCTTTCCTGGCCGCTGCCCTCATTGTATAGATAAAGTTACACATTTCTACGTGATTTTTACCTGTCGTGCGAGTTGATCTTTCCTGGCCGCTACCCGATTGCTGCTATTTTGTCACGCGCCACCTGTTTGCATACGTTTTTGCAAGCACTTCACGTTTTTTTGTTCACTATTTTGCAAAGCAATGAGGAAAAGTTATTTTTGGTACCCGAAATATGATGCTTTTTTTTTTTTTTTTT
>BKCP01004294.1:1266277-1279156 GCA_008636005.1 Striga asiatica
TAAAAAACTATAACAAATATATATATATATATATATACACATACATTCAGTCATTCACTATGGCCAACAAATACAATACATTCACTATGAATGCTTTGCTCTTATTATTTCAGGTGTATAAACTAACTGAAAAATGAATACTTGCTTGGGTTCTGGCACAACGCCAATGAGACACTATATAGCAGCTGGAGTTCAAAAAGCCTCTACGGCTCGTCATAGACGGTAGAGGTTTATCGACAGGTTTGGAACCCTAAGAAGTAGGTGTTAATTTAATATTCAGATTTTTTGTATTTTATGTTTATAGGACGAAATGTGTATTTTTATGCTTATGGGACAAATTGTGTATGTTGTTTTCATTATTGTTGTTTTTCTTAATTTTTAGAACCAAATAATCTCTTTTGGGCCCAAAATTGAAAAATAAAAATTAAGCCCAAAATGAAAAAAATAAAAATTGAAGGCCCAAAACAAGAATTTTGGATTTAACCGGTTAACAACCAAACCGGACAGTCCAATGCGGTCCGGATTGTGGTTGGTTAAAAAATAAAACCGGTCCGGTTATGGACAAAAAAAAAAAATTAACCGTTAATTCTGATTTGGTCATGGTTTGGGCTAAAACCGGACCAATCCAGACCGTGAACACCCCTAGTGCAATCCACTGATTTAAGGATTTTGATTAGGAATTTATAGTGATTTTAAATTAATTTCAAAATTGAAATATATATTTCATTTTTCATTATTAAAAATACACAAATCTTCAAACATACGTACCAATTTTAAGGCTTTGACCGGATATATAGTGATTTGGAATTACTTTCAAAATTGAAAAATAGATTTTGCCTTATACCTTATTATAACAACCACTTAGGATAAATATTGGCAAAAGGATATAAATTATAATAATAAAGTAAAAAAATAATTATCATACGGATTAATATAGAAAAGGTAAAATAATTAGAAAATATTTGAGTTAATCAATTTTCAAGGAAATTTGACTATGCAGATTGATTAACACATAAAGTTGAAATGGAAACAAATTATGGAATTTTGGTAAGTTAAAAAAAAAAAATAGGTAGAATTAATCTTTAGATATATTTTGATAATGATTTGTTAAATAATTAGGGACACAATAGATTTATTAACTGAAAATATATTTCCACCGGTTTTTAAATATTAGAAATCTATATAAATATAAAAAAGATTGATATTTATCTGAAATAGTAACTGTTTTTCAACTAAATAATTTGTTTTTGCCTCTATTAGTAATTTTTTTTGAATTCAATTGAAAAGAGATAAATAAATGAACAAATTTATTTTCTCAAAGAGATAGCGAGATTGTTTGCTTGAGAACAAGCAAAAAGATAAGTGCGGGGGAGTTGTTTGTTGTGTTTTTGTGCTTATTTTTGGGAGTTTTTCGTGCCTTAGTTGAGTCTTTTTAGGTTCATTTTAGAGTTGACCGGTTTATTTTATCGTATTTCGTGTATTTTTCTATTCGTTATGTGTATTTTTTGCCGTATTTTTCTTATCTTTTTGGTGTTGATTAGGTCCATATTGAGAAGCTTGGGAAGACGTGCCATTTTCAAGTCATTTTCGAGCCACCTGAACCACTTCGAGCCATCCCGAGAGATTTTTGAGTCAAGACCCACGATCATGCTGCCAGGCTCAATCCGCGGCCCCAATGTACTTTCGCGACGTTGCACGCGGTACAGTCCGCGACCCCAGTGCGTTTTCGCGACGTCGCGCGTGCCCAGGCATCATTCCGCGACCCCAATGCCATTTCGCGACGTTGCGCGTGCCTATTCTCCTGCCAAGTCCACAATTCGTGGCCCGAACCTCGTTTCGCGACGTTGCGCGTTCAGTTTTTACTAAATGTGTGTATTTTTAGTGTGTGTATAAATATGTGTATTGTGTGTGTTTGTAAGATACTTCCCCCTCATTTTCCCAACTTGGGGTTGGGGAAGAACTCTCAATTTCTCTCTTTGCTCTTGGTTTAGGAGTTTCACAAGACTTGACATTTTCCGGCGAGTTTTTCGGTAACTTTTCCGGCAACCTTATTTTTATCTAAAATTCGTTCTCTACACATTATTTTCATCCATTCTTGCTATAGGAGAATAAGTACCTAGCTTAGGGCTTATTATTTCGAGTTGTGATTGGTTGGAATGATGTGTTTAGGTTCGTTTTTAGACTTTGCTTTATTTTCATTGCTTGTCTAAATGTAGTTCGATACGTGTTTATCTAGTATAGAGGTCCCGACTTGCTCATAGCGGGATGATCTAGGGTAGAAGGCTCGTGTTAGGATACCTAGGATCACTAAGCTCGCATGTTTTCTTTTTGTTATTTTTATTTTCATCAAGTCGTGGACACTCCGTGTAGCCGATGGGTTTATTTTCTTTCGATTCTTGCATTTTCATCATTTGCTAATAGATCATTAGTTTAATTTCGCGCAATCAAATCCCAAAAAGCGAGTAGAATGTTTAGGATCCCATTTTCGGTTGTGTGAATTGACGACTAAATAGTAAACGAAGCTCCGAAGAGCCTTCCTTTGAGAACGACCCGAGTTGGGTAGCTCGGTTACTACATGCCCAAAAATACTACAAACAGAAGGGTTCGAATGGCATCAAGGCCCTGTTAGAGTAGGGTACTCGGCGTTCCAATCTAATTGGACGTATTCTACTTGTAAATACAGTCTATTGGAATTATATTATGAATAAGGCATTTCTTTATCTTAAGAGAAAGCATTTATCTTATAATTGCACTTAAGATAAAATCCCTAGATCACTTATGGTTATAAGGTATGGTTGCGCATAGAGATGGTGATCATGGAACATACCTTGAAAGCTGTGATCTTAAATACAGATCCAAGTCGATGGATGTTTCGAGATGGGATATCGAATAATCCATAAAAGACTTGCACATAGTTTGTATGCTTGTTGGACAAGAATGTTGCATTCCATCAACATTAGCGTAAGACGTAAGTACATTTATGTGGGTGCTTGTTAGAGAACAAGTTCACTGAACATGACCGTATGAAAATTCTTAATGAAGAATTTATTCAGTCGAATAAGAATTTTCATGTTACAATAGTACATGACTAATCCTAAGACTTGAGGCACAATGGTAACTTTGTGCATATTACATTCTACTTTGATTTATCCTTTTGGTAGCTAGCACTATCGTTTAAAGGGATAAGTTGGGTATTATGTTAATATGTATGGAAGTTTGTTAGTGGCCAATAAAGGATTCGACACTTATGAAGATAAGTGAATTTCCTATGTGTTTCATAGTTATTAATCCAAAGTCCTTGGCCAAGGCAGAGATGAATAGTGATTCATAACCGGGTTAATAAACATGAAATAGAATCATAGTTATTAAGTCAATTTGGGTTTCGACAAAATCATACCCAAGACTTAATCGGGAAATTAGATGTCGAAAGGATTTTACATGTATGGAGTTGTAATCGGAATAGGTTTACTCGCTATTCACTTAATACTAGATTCATGCTACTTGCTAGGTGTTACCATGATATGTGGGTTCATAAATTAAAGGGTTAATTCATGAATAAGAGTTAATAAGATTTAACTCAAATTACAAAGTGTTGTAAACCCACTACTAGTATTAATAGTGAACCTAAAAGGTCACACTAATTATGAACAAAGGTAAAGATTGTATTTCTAATGGTTAGAATTAATTGATAAATATCTAATTTGATTAGATGTCAATTAAAGGTATATATTAATCAATAAGATTGATTAATTACATTTTGGATATTACTTTAGTAATTAAAGTAATTACTAAATTAATAAAGTTGAATTTTAAAATAGGATTTTAAATTTCAAATCCAAAATAATAATAATATGATTATTATAAGTGGGAAAATGATATAACAATAAAGTCTTGAGAAAGATTCTCAAGATTTATTATCCAATTATTATTTATATCTTTAAATATGATTTAAGGATTAAAATAAGAAATATGATTATAATAAAATGGTTGTTAATGGTTGTTTGAACTACTTAACATATCTTATTATTTTCAAAGTCAATGGTTAGTAAATACTATTTAAATAAAATTTGTTTTTATTTAAATATTACTAAATATTGATTATTTTATGCTAAAATGTTTAGTATAAATAGATGCAAAATGTTTGTAAAGATGTGAAGTGATATTTGTGAGAAAATCAAAGAGAGAAGAAAGTGTTCTTCATATATTTCAAGAAAGTGTTCTTGATAATTCCCAAATTATATCTATATATATATATTCCTATACAAGAAAACCGAGACATTTCTACTAGCGAAGAAAGGTCGTCGGAACCGGGCTTCATAGGGTGGATACGATTAGAGGGAAGACATTTGGATTCCTAAAGCGAGTAACCTCAAGCTGTTGAAGTTACAACCGGGAACCGATTCCCACAATTCACATCTTTGTTGAAGGAGTTCAAGACACTCGGTAAATATTTCGTATTAGTATTTACTTTATTATAACAAATCAAAATTTGTATATGATGCATATTTTAAAGATGACGATCTGTTAATTCGCAATTAGTATGTACGGGTGTTGTATTTATACGATAAATACTTACTTAAAAAATTTTAAATTCCGCTGCGTACAGCCCGTACGGTACTAACGAACCCAACAGTGGTATCAGAGCCACGGTTATCATCTTTAAAAACAGATTTTGATGTTTATGAGATAAACATAATAATTTGATTTTTCCCACACGAGTCGTGTGAATGGGTCACACGAGTCGTGTGGGGCCACACGAGTCGTGTGAGGAGTCACACGGGTCGTGTGGTTCATCAAAATGTTTGATTTTGCTTTAAAGCAGGTCCACACGAGTCGTGTGAGTTGTCACACGAGTCGTGTGGCTTATCAAAATGTTTAATATTGCTTTCGGCATTTTCACACGAGTCGTGTGATGTGAACACACGAGTCGTGTGAGTTCACACGAGTCGTGTGAGTAGTCACACGAGTCGTGTGGCTTATCAAAATGTTTGATATTGTTCTCGGGTTTCTCACACGAGTCGTGTGATATTTTGACACGAGTCGTGTGGCATGACACGAGTCGTGTGACCTGTCGTGTGACCCGGTCGTGTGACTAAAACAATTTTTTTTTATGATTTAATTCATGTGATGAATGTTTTTTAGCATATTAAGGGATGATTATGAGCCTTTTAATTCAATTTGATTGAATGTCTATATGGTTGTTTTTATTTAATGTGATTGTATGGTTGCACAATACGATTGAATGAATGTAATTTATCGAGACCTGCGAGTCTCTTGAGATAAAATTTGTAAAAATTTTAATTTTTGTATCGTTAGAGATTAGATCAAGGTGGAGACCGTTCGATGACAAAGGCCCACGCATGTGTGGGTAATTTTACAAGTTGTAATCTCGAAGGCCTGTGCTTGTACGGGTAGATAGAATAAATGTAATAGAAGTAGTTCTACTATTTGTTTTATCACGTACATATGCATAGATCCATTTTGGCTCGAATGGATCGAATAGGAAAGGACATGATCATCCCACCATGCATTAGATGTATGTTAGGTTTATTTATGCTTTCGATTCATTAGATGACTTAATCGGTAAATAAACGTAAAGATGGTAATCGATGAGATCAAGGAACCTAAACGGATTAATTTGATTAATTCCATATCAAATCAATAATGGATAAAAATAAGTTGGAACTTATTAATCCAGGCCTTCCATCAAAAGTAGACGACATGAGATGCTACGATGTTTTATCATTGGCCACGAGTCGTGGGATGATTCTATGTCGAAAGCTGTGAACTCTATTAAATATATTGATATTCGTGAGACGGATTCCTCTTTGTGTTGGCCATGAGTCGTGGGACACTCTGGTGGGCCGTTATCATGAAAGTTTTGATGGGTTTGATTTGACACCGAGTAATATATATGGAGTCATAAAATTGAGGTATATAAGGAAAGGTGAGGCAAAACATCTTGAAGGTTGTATAGAGATACAATTGTCAAAAAGTTGACTACCGATAAAATTGTTTCATGGTGGCATCATAAAATTGGGACATGAAATATTTTTATTGGACTTCAAGCCCACTATGAAAATAATGATTTTCATAATTATAATGAGGTTCTAATTAAATTAGTGGGAGACATTTAATGTTAAAGACCTAATATTAAATGAATATAAATTCCATAGTCTAATTATTTTCTGCTTCGTTTGTTATTTTTGTAGATCAAACTACTAAAATGGCTAAGAATCCAATCGCGAGTATCCTTGATCATAATAAATTAACTGGTCCCAACTTCAATGATTGGTTGAGGAACCTAAAGATTGTTCTTCAGTCTGAGAAGCGAGAGTATGTTTTGGAAACAGCTCCTCCTCCTCCACCGGAGGATCAGACTGCTGAAGAGTATGGAGCCTACTTGCGTCATGTTGATGACAATCTCCAAGCTCGGTGCTACATGCTAGCATCAATGTCTAATGAGCTACAGAGACAGAACGAATTACTGAATAATGCTTCTGAAATCCTAACTCACCTGCAAGAGTTGTATGGTGATCGGACGCGACAAATTAGATATCAGATATCTAAAGAGCTTTTCAGGTGTCGTATGACCGAGGGCTCTTCAGTTCATGATCATGGACTGAAGATGATAGCTCTTGTGGAAAGACTCGAATCACTTGGAGTCATTATGGATAATGAACTCTATGTGGATTTATTGTTGCAATCTCTGCCAGCGTCATTCGATAACTTTGTCGTTAACTACAACATGCATAATATGGAAACTGATCTTCCAGGATTATTAAACATGTTGAAGACGGCTGAGTCCACCATTAAAAAGGACAAGCCGGTACTTCTTGTTGGATCCACTTCCGGATCAAAGGCTACTAAGTCTAAGAAAAGGAAGAGGAAGGGAAAGGTTCCCAATAAGCCCAACAAGAAGGCATATAATGATAAAGGGAAGAACAAACAGAAGGTTAATTCTCAGGCCGATCATGAATGTTTTCATTGTGGCAAAACTGGGCACTGGAAGAGGAACTGCAAGGAGTATCTTGCTAGTCTGAAAAGTTCAGGTATTTATTTTGTTGAAGTTAACTTGTCTGTTAACGATTCTTCTTGGGTATTGGATACCGGCTGTGGCTCACATATTTGCAATGATTTGCAGATGATGGCAAGAAGTAATATGCTAGATGGTGAAGAAACAATCCTAAGGATGGGCAATGGGGCAAGAGTTGCTGCTAAAGCTATTGGGACTGTTTATCTAGCATTGAATAATGATGTAAAGATTTGTCTATCAAACTGTTTGTATGTTCCGGATTTAATAAAAAACATTATTTCTATTCCAATATTGGATAAGGAAGGTTTTAAGTTTGTCATTGAAAATGGAAAATGTTCTATTTTCAAAGACACAACTTTTATTTATTCTGGAAATTTGACAAATGGGTTGTATACCATTACACCACAAAGTCCCATCCTAACCATTCAACAAAATAAAAGGAAATTAGATAATCATAGTTCATTCACAATTTGGCATGCTAGATTAGGTCATATATCCGAAAAGCGGATTCACAAATTGGGACCTAAACTCGACCTTAGGGGAGAGGATAGGTTGCCTACATGTGAGTCATGTCTTAAAGGTAAAATGACTAAATCACCATTTGTTGGACAAGTGGAGCGAGCTAAAGGTTTGTTGGATTTGATCCATACAGATGTTTGTGGACCACTAAACGTTAGTGCAATGGGGAACTATCACTATTTCATAACCTTCACTGATGATTATTCACGGTATGGTTATGTTTACCTATTGAGGTACAAATCTGAAGTATTTGAAAAGTTCAAAGAATTCAGAAATGAAGTGGAGAAACAAATTGGTAGAAATATTAAAGTTCTTCGATCAGATCGAGGAGGTGAATATTTGACTAATGAGTTTCTTGATTATTTAAAAGATAATGGGATTGTCTCACAGTGGACGCCTCCTGGAACTCCACAACTCAATGGGGTTTCAGAAAGGAGGAATCGAACATTGTTGGACATGGTTCGATCGATGATGAGTACCACTGATCTACCTCTTTCATTCTGGGGCTATGCCTTAGAAACAGCAGCATATATTTTGAATAGAGTGCCAAGTAAAGCTGTACCCAGCACACCTTATGAGATATGGTGTGGTAAATCACCCTCATACAAATATTTACGAGTATGGGGTTGTACTGCTTATGTAAAGCAGTTAGTGGGAGGTAAGTTGGATATGAGATCCATCTTATGTAAATTTGTGGGGTATCCTAGAGAGTCTATTGGATACTATTTCTATGATCCCTCTGAACAAAAGGTGTTTGTTTCGAGGAATGCTGTATTCTTAGAGAAAGATTTTATCTCAAAGAATAGCGGAGTCATAGAACTTAATGAAGAACAACCACAAATTCCACTAAGTACCACGGAAAACATACCAGTAGAGACTGGACCATCTAAAACACAACCTCTTCGGAGATCCGAAAGGGTTTCTAGGGCGCCTGAAAGGCTATACCTATTGTCAAAAGACAATGAAGAGGGATTCCTTTTGGATAATGATCCAATAAGCTATGATGAGGCAATGTTGGACATTGACTCAGATAAATGGCAAGAAGCTATGCAATCCGAAATAGATTCCATGTATTCAAACAAAGTATGGACTTTGGTTGATCCACCACAGGGTATTGTACCCATAGGTTGTAAATGGGTTTACAAGCGAAAACGTGGTGTAGATGGAGAAGTAAATACTTTTAAAGCAAGACTGGTTGCTAAAGGTTATACTCAAAAACAAGGTGTTGATTATGAGGAAACTTTTTCACCAGTAGCAATGCTTAAATCTATTCGGATATTGCTAGCCATAGCTGCGTATTATGACTACGAGATATGGCAAATGGATGTGAAAACTGCTTTTCTTAATGGAAATATTAAGGAAGACATTTATATGAAACAACCGCAAGGTTTCATATCCAATGGGAGTGAACAAATGGTTTGTAAACTTCAAAGGTCTATTTATGGACTTAAACAAGCTTCGAGGAGTTGGAATATTCGGTTTGATGAAACGATCAAAACGTTTGATTTTCATAAGAATCCGGATGAACCATGTGTTTATAAGAAGGTTAGTGGGAGTGCAGTTACATTTGTTGTTCTATATGTTGATGACATCCTACTCATTGGGAATGATGTAGGGATGTTGCAGTCAACTAGGACATGGTTGTCAAAACAGTTTTCCATGAAAGACTTGGGAGAAGCATCCTTTATCCTAGGGATAAAAATCTATAGGGATAGATTTAAACGGATGATCGGACTATCCCAGTCGACGTACATAAATAAGGTGCTACAACGGTTTAGCATGGAAGAATCCAAACGAGGATATATTCCAATGAGTCATGGGATTTCTCTTTCTAAGACGATGTCTCCAAAGACACCTGAAGAAAGAGAACGGATGAGTCATATACCTTATGCATCAGCTATTGGTAGCATTATGTATGCAATGTTATGTACAAGACCTGATGTGGCTCATGCACTTAGTGTAACGAGCAGATATCAGTCTAATCCAGGTGAAGAACACTGGAAAGCCGTTAAGATGATTCTTAAGTACTTACGAAGGACTAAGGATATCTTTATGGTATACGGCAATGGAGAACTGAAACTAGAAGGCTTTACTGATTCTGGTTTTCAGTCCGATAAAGACGACTATAAATCCATGTCTGGATACTTATTTACTCTGAATGGAGCAGCAGTTAGTTGGAAAAGTTCCAAACAAGAAACAATTGCTGACTCTACGACAGAGGCTGAATATATTGCTGCATCTGATGCTGCAAAAGAAGCTGTTTGGATAAGGAACTTTATCCAAGGGTTGGGTGTAGTACCATCCGTTGTTGATCCAATAATGATTTATTGTGATAACAATGGGGCTATTGCGCAAGCAAAGGAGCCAAGATCTCATCAAAAATCCAAACACATTATGAGGCGATACCATTTGATTAGAGAAATCATTGGTAGAGGCGATGTCGTGATGGAGCGAGTCGACTCAGCAGAAAATATAGCAGACCCCTTAACTAAACCCTTATCACAGAAAGTGTTCGAAGGACATCTTGAGAAGATGGGTCTTAGATACATGAGTGATTGGAACTAGGGCAAGTGGGAGATTGTTAGAGTAGGGTACCCGGCGTTCCAATCTAATTGGACGTATTCTACTTGTAAATACAGTCTATTGGAATTATATTATGAATAAGGCATTTCTTTATCTTAAGAGAAAGCATTTATCTTATAATTGCACTTAAGATAAAATCCCTAGATCACTTATGGTTATAAGGTATGGTTGCGCATAGAGATGGTGATCATGGAACATACCTTGAAAGCCGTGATCTTAAATACAGTTCCAAGTCGATGGATGTTTCGAGATGGGATATCGAATAATCCATAAAAGACTTGCACATAGTTTGTATGCTTGTTGGACAAGAATGTTGCATTCCATCAACATTAGCGTAAGACGTAAGTACATTTATGTGGGTGCTTGTTAGAGAACAAGTTCACTGAACATGACCGTATGAAAATTCTTAATGAAGAATTTATTCAGTCGAATAAGAATTTTCATGTTACAATAGTACATGACTAATCCTAAGACTTGAGGCACAATGGTAACTTTGTGCATATTACATTCTACTTTGATTTATCCTTTTGGTAGCTAGCACTATCGTTTAAAGGGATAAGTTGGGTATTATGTTAATATGTATGGAAGTTTGTTAGTGGCCAATAAAGGATTCGACACTTATGAAGATAAGTGAATTTCCTATGTGTTTCATAGTTATTAATCCAAAGTCCTTGGCCAAGGCAGAGATGAATAGTGATTCATAACCGGGTTAATAAACATGAAATAGAATCATAGTTATTAAGTCAATTTGGGTTTCGACAAAATCATACCCAAGACTTAATCGGGAAATTAGATGTCGAAAGGATTTTACATGTATGGAGTTGTAATCGGAATAGGTTTACTCGCTATTCACTTAATACTAGATTCATGCTACTTGCTAGGTGTTACCATGATATGTGGGTTCATAAATTAAAGGGTTAATTCATGAATAAGAGTTAATAAGATTTAACTCAAATTACAAAGTGTTGTAAACCCACTACTAGTATTAAGGTGAACCTAAAAGGTCACACTAATTATGAACAAAGGTAAAGATTGTATTTCTAATGGTTAGAATTAATTGATAAATATCTAATTTGATTAGATATCAATTAAAGGAATATATTAATCAATAAGATTGATTAATTACATTTTGGATATTACTTTAGTAATTAAAGTAATTACTAAATTAATAAAGTTGAATTTTAAAATAGGATTTTAAATTTCAAATCCAAAATAATAATAATATGATTATTATAAGATTGAGAAAATGATATAACAATAAAGTCTTGAGAAAGATTCTCAAGATTTATTATCCAATTATTATTTATATCTTTAAATATGATTTAAGGATTAAAATAAGAAATATGATTATAATAAAATGGTTGTTAATGGTTGTTTGAACTACTTAACATATCTTATTATTTTCAAAGTCAATGGTTAGTAAATACTATTTAAATAAAATTTGTTTTTATTTAAATATTACTAAATATTGATTATTTTATGCTAAAATGTTTAGTATAAATAGATGCAAAATGTTTGTAAAGATGTGAAGTGATTTTTGTGAGAAAATCAAAGAGAGAAGAAAGTGTTCTTCATATATTTCAAGAAAGTGTTCTTGATAATTCCCAAATTATATCTATATATATATATTCCTATACAAGAAAACCGAGACATTTCTACTAGCGAAGAAAGGTCGTCGGAACCGGGCTTCATAGGGTGGATACGATTAGAGGGAAGACATTTGGATTCCTAAAGCGAGTAACCTCAAGCCGTTGAAGTTACAACCGGGAACCGATTCCCACAATTCACATCTTTGTTGAAGGAGTTCAAGACACTCGGTAAATATTTCGTATTAGTATTTACTTTATTATAACAAATCAAAATTTGTATATGATGCATATTTTAAAGATGACGATCTGTTAATTCGCAATTAGTATGTACGGGTGTTGCATTTATACGATAAATACTTACTTAAAAAATTTTAAATTCCGCTGCGTACAGCCCGTACGGTACTAACGAACCCAACAGGCCCCGCCTTGCAAAAACAAACCGAATAAGCAACAATCTCCTCCCAACCCAGCACATAAGGTCAAACCCCGCCCCCTCCGCCCCACAGCGCCAAAACCGGCGGGAACATTACAAAAGAGACCGGCGACCTCAAGGCCCGGCGAGAAAACAATTGCCCCTACCTGGGTTGTTGAATTGAGCAACCAAGCCACATCCAAGAACTGATGGCGCACCCCCAAACCCCAAACCTGCAGGACAGCCGGCTCCATCGCACCGAGAGGAAAAACCCTAGCCCGCCCCGTTGGCTTGAGACACCAGATAAGAGCACCTCAGCCCCTAAATCGGATGCGCTGCGGGAGAGCCGTCCACCGGCGAGCCCGGACGATCACTGAAAGAGGCTCAAAACGGCGAGAAATTGAACGGAGAAGAAAGGGGTTTTTTGTTGCCTTCGCGAGAGAGAGAGAGAGAAAAAAAGACTTTCTTCAATTGTTGTTATCATCAAATAAGTATTTTTATGTTTTTGTTAATCACTCATGACATAAATATGTGATTAAATAATAATTTTTCTAATGCACGTGAATATAATACATCTAAAAAATTCTATGTAATAATAAAAATAAAAATAATTAACTTTTACATATTATTTTTTAGTTATATATAATATTCACTTTTTGATTAAAAAACAACATAAAAATACACATGATAGAACGTGAAGAACAAAAGAAAATGTCTTTTGCACAAGAAATTATGAATAT
>BKCP01004294.1:1283892-1311288 GCA_008636005.1 Striga asiatica
TATAAATTGGACGTTAGATATTATCGTGATCGTGTTAGGAGTTACAAATTATATAAATTGGATGTTATATAATATCATGTTATGAGTTACAAATTATTATGTTACATGCTAGAATTAATTATCTTAATTTAACATTTTCTAAAAATATAAATATTGTACTATATAGCAGGAGTCATGGGAAGATTTTGGAGGAGATGGTGTTGATTACAGTTTGCGTTTCGATACCTGTACATTATATAATAGTGCTCAGGAGGCTATTGAAGCTGCAAAACACCAGGCAATGCTGAATGGTTTCCTATTAATAATTTCGAGCCACAAAAAGAAAACGGTCAGACTTTTGAAGTGCCATAGAGGTGAACGGTACAGAGGCACAGGCGGAAATTCTAGAAAGACAAGAACGAATAAGTGCGGCTGCAATTTTGAGATCAAAGTAAAAAAGGTGTCCGGCGCTCCATACTGGAGTATCTGTAGATGTAGCAATGAAGAGAAATGCTACCATAACCAAGCATTTGCTGTGTATCCTGAGGGTCATCGCCAGTTGAGCGGCCTCAGCGCTTCATCTAAGAAAATTGTTCGTGACATGACGGACGCTCAGGTGGCCCCAAAAAAAATTATGGCCGCGCTGAAGGAAAAGAATCTGGGAGACAACGTTCATGTGCGGCAGGTATATATATTTATATCTTGTAATATATGTTTTAATTAATTTTTTTAAGTTAATTATGATAATTAGTAATTTTTTTATGTAAAAGTTATTGTAGTAATTAATAAATTTTATTATATTTACTAATGTATTATTATTGTGATAGTTAATAATTTTTTTATCAAATTAATTGCATTAATATACTTTTTTTATTTATTAATATAATAAATTTTTTGTTTTAAATATAATAATCATTATAATTAACGCTAACCGGTGACAAGTATATAACTTTAGAAATAAGCTGCGGACAGATAGTTCCGACGGTAGAGACGTTCCTTCCCAGCTTATGCATTTGGCCGTGAGCAGCGAGTATACAGTTTATGCAGACTCCGATCCGAACACGAAAGCGTTGACGCATATATTCATGGCCCATCCTGCGTCGATCAATCTATTCCGGACATATCACGGGTATGTTGGCATAGATTCCACGTATAAAACCAACAGGTATGTTACTTTATACATACTTTATTAGTATGAATCTTAAATAGTGTGTTTGATTAATTTAACTTTTATTTAATTATATTTTTTGTCTTCTTTGTCTCATTTGCACAGGTACAAGATGTCGTTGGTCGAGATGATTGGGATGACGCCGTGCAACCAGAACTTCCTAATTGCGTATGCGCTCATCAGAGACGAGAAAGAGGCCAGTTACGACTGGGTTCTAGAGAAGTTGAGACTACTGATAGGCCAAAGCGTATATCCTTATGTTGTTGTCAGTGACAGAGAGTTGGGTTTACTCACTCCTATTCAGAGGCATTTTCCTGAATCAGCCCACTTAATCTACACGTGGCGCATCAACAAGGATGTGGAAGCCAAAGCCTACAAGTATTTGGGAAGAGAAAAAAATTCTCGGAGATTTTCACGCACAGTACGTGGAAGGCGATTGCAGAGGCCAGTACGTTCGATGCCTACACCGATGCCGTTGCCGAGCTGCACGCAAAATATTCTAACTCTCCAGAGGTGATACGGTATGTGGAGGGCACATGGTTAGTGCACCACGAGAAGTTTGTGAAGGCTTGGACCAACCGAGTGACACATTTTGGAAACACAACTTCCTGTAGGGTGGAGAGTGCCCACTCTGTGTTGAAGGAGTGGCTTCAGACGTCCACCGGCGCGCTCGATACAGTTTGGCTGAAGATTAATAAGCACAACGATAATCAAGTGACTGAAATCAAGCACGTACTGCAATTTTTAAATGCGTTATTATATTACTGCATTAATTAATTATAATCTAACGTTATGCAACGTATTATCAGGACGGCGCTTGAGGCCTCGAGATCTAAGAAGAATACACGGTATAAGGGAATCCTTTTCGCGAGCGTGATACTGAGGGTCTCGCATTACTATCTGAGTTTATTGGACGCTGAGCTTACGAGGATGCACAAGTTGGGCACCGATTTTTACACTAGCTGCGGCTGTGTATTGCAGCTCACTCATAGACTTCCTTGTGCCTGTCTTCTCCGTAACGCAGTTGATTTCGACATTCCGATTGATCTCGGAATGATTCACCAGTTCTGGAGAACGCTCCAGATATTAGAACCAGGTAATTTAAGATTAATGTTTTATTTATGTTTTTATATTAAAATACATTATTTGGTTTAATTCATTGACTTTTTTATCGTATACTTGTAGGGACTGGTCATCAGAGCCAGGAGAGCCACGCTGCATGGTCAGATGCGGAGTTCTTTCAGACGCTTGTGAGTGATGTTGAAACCCGCGATCCCGCGACAATGCGGTACGTGAATCAGTTCATGTACAGTCATCTTTACCCAGACCAACAGGATTATGCGGAACCTGAGGTTAAGGATAACCCGCGAGGTCGTCCCAAGGAAACTATATCAACTAAGCGTAAACCATCTGCTTTTGAGTACAACAATAGATCGCGAGGTCGGAAATCGAGCCGTACGACCACTTCTTCGCGTGGACAGACAAGTTCGTCTTCTCAACAGTCACAAGGGGATGAAGGTCATACATCTTTTTTAAACATGGCTGAGCGTTAATTAAAGTATTTATATGATTATATAAATTGTGACGTCAAATTATTATGATATTTATTGCAGAGTTTAGACCGACAAATATATTTGGATTTTCAATGTGGCAAAGTATCCCCTGGCATATGTTGGATTACATAGTGAGTTACCTGAATGTGGATGCGGATGGTAACTGCGGATTTCGGGTCATCGCGAGTCACGTGTATGATCACCAGAAGTACTGGGCAGATGCAAGAGACAGCATTGCAAATGAGGTCGACAACCACCGTGAATTGTACGAGTACATCTATTATAGAGATATCGACGCCGGACTCAGTCGCATAAGGTGGGGCAAGGGCCCTTGTGGACGGACTCACTGGTTCGAAGTTCCGGAGGACCTCTACGCCGTTGCGACCCTATTTAATGTGGTTGTCATTCATTTGAGCTTTGGTTCGCAAGGTGGGCAGCACGACTTATTCAGCAACACATTGTTGCCTCTCACTGCACGATCATCGGCTAGAAGACCATGTCGTGAGATTGACATTTGCCATCTTGGTACCGTAGCACACTACATTCGTTTAGATTTGACTGATGATTGTCCATTACCGCCTATTAATAACATGTGGTTCCGTTACCGAGATCAATCGGTTGTGGGTTGGGAGCATCAGTACCAGTCTAGGTTGCAATTGTGGTATACTGTTCAAACAAAAGCTTCTTGAATAAAAGAACGATATTATTCACTTGTGGTGTAACGCTTCTCGTTCAACTTAAGTGTAGCAAATAAAAAAAAATAAATGAATTAGTTCAACTTAAGTTTAGCAAAAAAAAAAAAAAAAAACCATTCAACTTAATGATTTACAATCAGGAAAAAAAATCTCATTCAACTTACCTAAGTTTAGCCAAAAAAAAAAGAAAAATCATTCAACTTAATGTTTTACAATAATAATTAAAAAAAAAACATTCATTACATCATTATTGTGCATTGTCGTAATCCAACTTAAACTTAGCCAGTTGTTTTTCGACTTCCGCCGCCACCGGACATTCACATCCCTGCTGCCAAATCGATATAATGCCCAAAAGACAGTCCACCCACTAAAAAAATGGAAGAATAAAAAGAGAAGACTAAAATTTATTAAGAAAAAAATATTGTAATGAAATAACATTAATTAAAATTTAGTAACCAACTTACATAGGCGGTATTGACACGCGTTGGGACCTCGTTCTCGTCCGGCAGCTCCTCGCCTATTAGAGTCGGATGGGAAACCCGACTATACCACTGCAGGTAATCCTCAGTCGCCTCCCCGCGATCCTGTGTGGTGTGGGTCAACATACCGGTGTTGACCGTCCCAGAAATCGAGAACTGGGTCCAGGCACCTACTGCAGCAGCCTCAGAATGCTCAACCTTGTAGTTCCTAGACTCCCAAGCACGTACTGCACTGATTGGCGGGTATGTAGGGGGAGGAACAGTCTGTACATTGTAAGAATATGTGGCCCGAAAGCATTGGGCTCACAATTAATTATCCTATTGGGCTAGACCTTTAATTAATAGTCAAACAAATCTAAGCCATTAATCTGGATATTTGATGGACGTACCAGATCTAAAGCACCCCTATATAAATTAGTCCTCTCTCCTCCTATTAGGGTACGCAGTTATTATCCCATCACTTTTCTGCTACGTTAAGGAATTGGTCAGGAGGGAGAAACTAGTTTAGATCTAACAATCAATTCAAGCTCGTGTGATCATCAAGATCAAGATCACAAATTATGTCGTCTTCCGCATCAAGTAAGTGTTTCGTATACACCAAATTATTTATTCAAGATTCTATGATAAAGTTTACATGTGGTATCAGAGCATGTGTTGTGAATATATAATTTGGTTATTTACGGTAATGAAACCAATAAGGATTGATAGAAATAATTTCGATATGTTAATTATGTATCTGGGCGATTAATTTGATTCGCATGTTCTTGTTTATATGATGGGTACATTAAAAATTTCTGGTCGTCTTTATTGGAGAAATCCGAATGTTCTGCTGGATTTAATATAATCAAATGATGACATGGTTTGCCATATCATAATTATATTCAATGATAATGGCATAATATGTTTGTAATTTATGTGGGTATCAAATTGTATGAAAGGTGCTGAGATATACATTCTCGAATTCCAAGGCATGATGGTTTATTTGTTTCATAATTGGAATATATTTTGTGAATTATGAATTTGATCTCTACTCACAAATTTGATGCATCATTGTGATTTCTTGAATTATGATTTTCAGTCATATCCGTACGAAATTATTTGCTGGGAACAAACTGTTTATTGATTAATTGAAATTTATGTACTTTGGATGATGATGATTGAGTTGATAAATTCCCATTATGTTTATAAATAATAAAGGTTAATTTGTTAACATTATAATTATTTGCAATTATATGACATTACGATAAAATTAATTTGTTAGTCATCAAAGTGGCCTTATTAATTTCTTATGTCCGGTCATATAATATTATTGTTACAACTATTTATTATATGACATTAAGTGAAAATTAATTTGTTAGTCACCAAAGTGGTCGAATTAATTTTTTTAATGTTTGGTCATATAACTTATGCTCTCTTGAGAATGTCATTATTCAAGATAATGAGTTTATTGGTTGTTAGAAATTATGGATTTACCCAAAGGTGAATCAATGTTCTATAACTAATAAACATTAAGGAGAAATATAATATCCTTTTGTCGAGCGTATGTAGATATCCAAAGATACTATGTATGTTAGACGAAGTTTATTTAATTTCTCATTAAGTGTTAAATGACAGTTGACTCATGATAATAATATGTATTGTGTGTTTACCCAAAGGAGACTTGCAATATATGTGATGAATGTATTTTCTGAATCTATTAATTAAGTGAGCGTTTATGATTGTGCAGCTATCTCTCTTCATTCGCAAGCTTCTTCTGTTACTGTCTTCAATGGTTTGAATTTCTTTGAATGGCGTGAGCAAGTCAATTTCCATTTAGGTGTTTTGGATATTGACCTTGCTCTGCTTGAACAAAAGCCTGCTGACATTACTGACCAAAGCAATGAGGCTGAGAAATCAAACCGTAAGGCTTGGGACAGGTCTAACAGATTGTGTTTGAGCTTTATGCGAATGACGATCGCCAACAACATTAAGTCAACTCTTCCCGATAATGTGGAAGCAAAAGCATACCTTTTGCTTGTGGAAGAGCGTTTTCGTTCCGCGGATAAGTCATTGGCAGGAACACTTATGGCTGAACTCACGACTAAAAAGTATGATGGGTCGCGTAGTATGCAGCAACATGTTCTTGACATGACTAATCTTGTAGCAAGGCTTAAGTCCCTGGGCATGACTGTTGATGACTAATTTCTGGTGCAATTTATGCTTCACTCATTGCCTCCTGAATATGGGCCATTTCAAATTAACTATAACACTATTAAGGATAAGTGGAATGTTAATGAATCGGCCAGTAAGCTTGTTCAGGAGGAGACGAGGCTTAAGGCACAAGGAGTTCATACGGTCAACCTTGTGGGTCATGGAGCTAATAATGTTCTCAAACCAAAACCCAACAAGTTTAAGAAGAAAGGACCTGCTAAAGTTTCACAGGTCACTAATAATGAAAAGAAGGAAAATCGGGCAAATAAATGTTTTTTCTGTAAGAAAGAAGGACACATACAGAAAGATTGCCTGAAACGCAAGTCTTGGTTTGAAAAAAAGGTATTTCTAATATCTTTGTATGTTTCGAATCAAACTTGTCTGAAGTTCCTTCAAATACATGGTGGTTGGATTCTGGTGCTACAACTCTTGTTTCTAATGTGATGCAGGGATTTCTTACAATCCAGAGCATAAACTCAAATGAGAACTTCTTGTTCATGGGGAACCGTATGAAGGCCCCAATTGAAGGCATAGGGACTTATCGTATTGTTTTAGATTCCGGGCACCACCTGGATCTTTTGCAAACTCTCTATGTACCTCCATCTTCTAGAAACTTATGTCTCTTTCTAGACTTGATGTTCTTGGGTTTTCCTTTAAGTTTGGACATGGATGTTTCAGTTTGTTTGATAAACATGATTCCATTATTGGTTCTGGAATTCTTATGGATGGTTTATATAAACTGAAACTTGATGTTGATTTTTCTGCATCTTTAATATGTGTTCATCAAAACATTGGAATTAAACGTGGTGTAGCAAATGAGAACTCTCCTTTCTTGTGGCATAAACGTTTGGGTCATGTATCCAAAGAAAGAATGCAAATGTTGGTGAAAGATGAGACTCTTTTGGATCTAGATTTTACCGATCTTGGGTTGTGTGTGGATTGCATTACGGGAAAGCAAACCAAACATAACAAGAAAGGAGCCACAAGAAGCAGTCAGCTTCTTGAAATTATACACACCGATATATGTGGACCTTTTGATGCTCCATCCTTCAATGGAGAAAAGTACTTCATTACCTTTATCGATGATTTTTCACGTTATGGTTATATCTATCTGCTTAAGGAAAAATCTCAAGCTGCAAATGCACTTGAGGTTTTCATTAATGAAGTTGAAAGGCAGTTAGACAGAAAGGTGAAAATAGTAAGGTCTGATAGAGGTGGTGAATACTATGGAAGGTATGATGAATCGGAACAAAATCCCGGTCCATTTGCTTAGTTCCTCGAAAGACATGGCATATGTGCATAGTATACTATGCCAGGCATACCTCAACAAAACGGTGTAGCGGAAAGGCGAAATAGAACATGAATTGATATGGTTAGGAGTATGATAAATAATACATCATTACCCAAATCTTTGTGGATGTATGCACTTAAGACTGCTGTGTATCTGCTAAATAGGGTTCCTAGTAAGTCAGTTCCTAAAACTCCCTTTAAGTTATGGACTGGAAGGAAACCTAGTTTGAGACACCTGCATGTTTGGGGTTGTCCAGCAGAAGCACGAGTATACAACCCACATGAAAAGAAATTGGATTCTCGAACTGTGAGTGGTTACTTTATTGGTTACCCAGAGAAGTCCAAAGGGTATATGTTTTACTGTCCTATCATAGTTCTAGAATCGTTGAAACCAGAAATGCTAGGTTTATTGAAAATGGTGAAGTTAGTGGTAGTGCTAAAGCGACTGTGGAAATTAATGAAATAAAGGGTTGATGTTCCATTACCCATCAATGTTCCAATATCCACAGTTGTTCCAAATATTGTTCCACCACCTCAAGAACAAAATAATGGTGGACAAAATTTGGATGAAGTAGTACCCCATGAAGAAACTAACTTGCCACCAACTAACACAAATGAACCACGTGGAATAGCATTAAGCAAACCTACAAGGGTGAGAAGGTCTGCTATTTCGGATGATTATGTGGTTTATTTGCAAGAGTTGGATTATGATACTAGCATTGATGAAAATCCTGTTTCGTTTTCACAAGCCATTAACAGTGACGAGTCTCATAAATGGATTGATGCTATGAAAGAAGAGTTAAACTCTATGGCTAAAAACAATGTTTGGGATCTAGTAAAATTGCCAGAAAGTTCAAAACGAGTTGGATGTAAATGGGTCTTTAAGACCAAACGCGACTCGAGTGGCAATATCAAACGACAAAAAGCTAGACTTGTTGCCAAGGGTTATACTCAGAAAGATGGCATTGATTATAAGGAGACTTTTTCACCTGTTTCTAAGAAGGATTCTCTAAGGATCATTATGGCTTTAGTAGCTCAGTATGATTTAGAGTTACATCAAATGGATATGAAAACAACCTTCCTTAATGGGGACTTAGATGAGGAAGTTTATATGGATCAACCCGAAGGGTTTTTCATAGAAGGAAAGGGTCACATGGTGTGTAAACTTAAGAAGTCAATATATGGACTTAAACAAGCTTCCAGACAATGGTATATTAAGTTTAATGATACCATCACGTCTTTTGGTTTTCAAGAAAACACTGTTGATCGGTGTATTTACCAGAAGATCAGTGGGAGTAAGTTTATATTTTTGGTTCTATATATTGACGATATCCTACTTGCTGCTAATGATTTGGGAATTTTGCATGAGACTAAAGATTTTCTCTCAAAGAATTTTGAAATGAAAGATATGGGAGAGGCATCCTATGTGATTGGAATTTCTATATTCCGGGATAGATCACAAGGAATGTTGGGATTGTCTCAGAAAGCTTATATCGAGAAAATTCTTGAGAGATTTAGTATGAACAATTGTTCACCAAGTGTTGTCCCATTACAGAAAGGGGATAAGTTTAGTCTTATGCAATGCCCTAAGAATGATGTGGAACGAAAGAGTATGGAATCTATTCCATATGCTTCTATTGTGGGCAGTTTGATGTACTTGCAAACTTGCACGAGGCCTGATATTAGCTTCGCTGTGGGAATGCTTGACCGATATCAAAGTAATCCTGGATTGGATCACTGGAAAGCTGCAAAGAAAGTGATGAGATACCTTCAAGGGACGAAGGATCATATGCTCACGTTTAGGAAATCTGATCGCCTTGAGGTGATTAGATATTCAGATTCAGATTTTGCTGGGTGCCTTAACAGTCGCAAGTCAACGTTTGGCTATGTGTTTCTCCTCGCCGAAGGAGCAATATCATGGAAAAGTGCCAAACAGTCTGTCTTAGCTGCATCTACTATGGAGGCTGAATTTGTAGCTTGTTTTGAGGCTACAATTCACACATTATGGCTGCGGAACTTTATGTCGGGACTTGGGGTTGTCGACACCTTTACCAAGCCGCTGAAACTGTATTGTGATAATTCCACAGCAGTTTTCTTCTCCAAGAAAACAAATATTCCAAAGGTGCAAAACACATGGAATTAAAGTATTTTGCCGTTAAGGAGGAAGTTCAGAAACAAAGAGTGTGCATTGAACATATAAGAACGGACCTTATGATTGCCGATCCGTTAACTAAAGGTCTACAACCAAAGACATTTAAAGAACATGTACATAGAATGGGTCTTGGTTGTATTGATGATTGATTATGATGATGTTGTGGCACACTCTTGAGCTCATTGTTGTTATGTTTCTGACTATTATCGAAAATTCTTGTTCATTATGATTTTGTATACATTATGTTTAGAACAAGAAATGAATGTCTTCTTGACAATTAAGTGGACATTATGATATTTATATATAATTATGAAACTTGATGTGTTGAACTGTTAGTGTAGTAGTATATGGAAGGAAGTATGCGAATCGAGAGTGTACAACCGCCATAACTCTCACTATATGGTTTATCATGTCATAGTTTATCATGATGTATGGCATAATGAGATTTGTTTATGCGCACTTAATGTTATACTATTAAATTATGGGCTTTCGGACCAAGTGGGAGAATGTAAGAATATGTGGCCCGAAAGCATTGAGCTCACAATTAATTATCCTATTGGGCTAGACATTTAATTAATAGTCAAACAAATCTAAGCCATTAATCTGGATATTTGATGGACGTACCAGATCTAAAGTACCCCTATATAAATTAGTCCTCTCTCCTCCTATTAGGATACGTAGTTATTATCCCATCACTTTTCTGCTACGTTAAGGAATCGGTCAGGAGGGAGAAACTAGTTTAGATCTAACAATCAATTCAAGCTCGTGTGATCATCAAGATCAAGATCACAAACTATGTCGTCTTCCGCATCAAGTAAGTGTTTCGTATACACAAAATTATGTATTCAAGATCCTACGATAAAGTTTACATACATACCCCAACTGACACAGACACCGCGCAGGCAAGTACGGCTCGACGACATCGCGGTATCGAATCAATCCGCTATAAAGAGTCCTCGGCTCTATCGCATCTGGGCTGGAGCTGCCGTATGGCAACCATTGCACCTGTTCACAATTGCATAAGAGCATTTATAAAAATAATTATATTATTTTAAATAACGGGTAACTAAATTTAAATAAAATAATTTCACGTACATCGGAGGCAGTGAGTCTGTCGAGGCGCCGATGGATGGATGTGAGCCGATCGTCTGACCATGGTGCATTCCCTACGCTCCACGAGCGTGATCGTGCGAGACAGTCAGGACCGATGGGTAGACGCCCCCGGGGTCGGAAATCGGGAAAATACTCATATATCCAAGACTGCAGAAGAGTCAAGCAGCCCGACATCTGGGCAGAGTCCCCTCGGCTGGCAATCCTAGCTGTCTGTACATGTATGCCAGCGTAGCCGATCCCCATGAGTAACCCCCAATCAAATCCAAGCCATCGAGCACCTCGACGAGGAGCTTGGGGGTCACTTTACTACCACTCTTGTCGACGAACAATGTGGTAGCCAACATCACCCACAGCCAGGCACCTGCCTCATCCCTAGCCGGCCGGCCTTTCCCCCTAAATGCCCCCGAAATGGCGGCTTCGGACACCGAACCACGCTGTCAGAACGAACTCATGAGTTTGCCCTTGGTGACCGAAAGTATCGACATGCAGAGCCCATAGGTGTCGTGTAGCATGATGCTCATTTCACCAAAAGGCAGGTGAAACGAGTTAGTATCCGGCTGCCACCGCTCCACAAAAGCAGAAAGGAATGGGGTGTCCAAGTGGGTGTGCATGGAGTCGACCAAATGTGACAGCCCGGTCTGGTCGAGAAGAGCTGTCGCATCGGAAGACATCTCTTCACGCCAAGCCTTCAGATTCTCGACCGCTCTCAGTCTGTTGTCGCATTTCAGCGGCCCCCTCAAATTCCCACTCCACATGCGGGAGGCGACGTGCCCTAGAAAGCTAGGGATGACACTCCCATCAATGGGCCCACCGGGCACTGGGCCTTTAACGATCCAGGGTGCGCCATCATCGGTCCTAGCTCGTTTGCTAGTACCTGCATTAAAATACAACATATTTGTATATATTGACTTGCTGGCAGATGCATTAAATAAAATATATTTAATAAAACATATTTCATAAGTTTTCCAATTTTTTTTTCAATTACTGTTCAAACGTTACGTTTTACATTAATAAAATATAATGAAACTAATTTATTATGTAACATTACTACTAATTGATTATAACAATAATAAAAATGATTATAATAATTTTCTAACTAATTAATTGTATGGTTCATTTAAATTACAAAATAATTATACCATAGTTGAGGAGCAGGCTGATAATACTTTTCTAATAGTACCGATAATTTGTTATGATTAAGTGAAAATAACTTATGTTAAACAACAATAAATACGTAAATTATTTACCTGATGAGGATGCAGATGGGCCAAAATGCACCCCAACCTGTCGTTGAGGAGCAGCCTGTGTAGGACGAACAGCCTGTACCGGACGAACATGCGGTAGAACCGGTTGTACCGGACGAACAGGCTGTACAGGAGGACGAGGGTGGTTAGGACCCGTAGGCTGTGCGTGGTCCTGATCATCTGAAGAGTCGTCCGAGTCATAGTCCTCTGGACCCGGCTCCCTCTCGCCGTACGACTCATCATTAGCATACCCCTGCTAACCATAAGGTAATGGTACGCGTGCGCGGGGGGGTATCGACTTCCTTGCGTAGCGGAAAAAAGCATCTCTCGGATGATCGTACGGTCCTGGTGCCGGGGGCATCGAACTGCCCGCCTGGCCAGGATAATAAAATCCATGTTCGCCGTACGGGAGGACTCCGTGGGGTCGAGAACTATCTGGCTGGCCCTCAAAATGATATCCCTGCGGACCAGTTGGCACTGGTGCGGGGGGGCGGTAACTCTGGCTAGCCTGACGAAGCTGTAACCTCCGAGCCTCATCGATCAACGCCTGCCTTTCCATGTCCCTCTCCCGACGAACGGACGCATTGACACCCCGAGTTCTAGTGTGTCGGGTGCCAGAACCATCATAATAGTCATCGTACGCCTCGTCGTCGTCCCTTGCATTAGATTGTTCAGGTCTGCCAACACCCTGAATCAGAAATATAATTATTAAATTTTTCCATATGTAATGACTATTCTAATAACTATTAAAATAGATTATAATTCATTTTTATTTTCATATATAAATTTTATTAATAATTATTATAATTATAATTGTTGAGATTTATAATAGTTATTATAATTTTAGTTAAATTATTATAATTAATACTAATTTATAATTATTATTATATTTAATTATAATTATCATTACAAATTATTATTATTATTTTTTATAATATTATTATTATAAGCATTTATAATTTATAATTATTAATATTATTTTTTGAATTTATAATTAATTACAATTTATTCAACTTATTATTATTATAATAATTAATAATTATTATTATAATATATAATTATTATTATAATTTATAANGCCGGCGGTTCCGGACGGTTTTTTGGCCGTCCGGAACCGGACACTCTTTAGACCGTCCGGTCCGGCCGACCGAACGGCCGTCCGGAAACGACGGCCGGACAGATCCGGAAAATTTATTTTAAAAAATATTACGGCATAAAAAAAAAAAAATTACCTTGTTGGAGAAGAGTCCTTTGCCGACGCCGTAGGATTTTTTCGACAGTTTTTTGGATTTTTTTCGGTGCTCGAATCGTTCGTTGAAGTTCGAAAATTTAGAGAGATAGAAAGTTTAGAGAGATAGACTCTGAAAAAAGGTTAAGGGCAAAAAAATAAATAGGGGGGCGGTGACTAGTAAAAAGGGGCGGTGAATAGCAGTTGAGAAGAATAATCATGCTTGATAGTTTTTCGTTAAAAGATAATGGAAAATCTGATAACAATGATGAACTCTATATAATCATGTAACTTATATTCAAAAGTCTATGTTCATCCGAATACTAACTCGGAATTCTAAGTTGTCGGTGTAACTATATTCTTTCTTAAAATGATAAAATATCTACATCTATACTCTAAGTTGCTAGGTTAACTAAGGTCATCTCTAGCCCTTTATGCTTATGTATAGCAACACGACACTGCTTCATAAATTCAAACAATAGGAATACAAATTATAGAATAATATTTAAAAAAAGAACGGTTACAAAAAATAAAATAAAAAATAATTCCAATAATAATACATCTAATAATAATATATATGGTACTATTTTAATATTTAAAATAATACAATCATGACAAACTATGATATTTTTATCTTGTATTCAATTGAGATTTCTAAGGACTTTTAAAACTTTCAAAATCCTGGTGTATTCAATTTAGATATGTTAAGATTTTTAAGACATTTAAAAGTCTTGGGGTATTCAATTGAGATTTTAAAAAGTCTTACAAAATCATGAGGTATTCAACTTCTTTGAGACTAAGGGGGGTGTATTCCTTTAAGAATTTTAAAGACTTTTAAAGACTTTTTAGGATTTATGAAATCTGGGTGTATTTAAATGAGGCTTTTTAAGATTTTAAAAAATCTAGAAGTATTCAATTAGAATTTTCAATGACTTTTTAAACGTCTTTTAAAATCCATAGGTAATCAATTTGGACTTTTTAAAGTCCCATAAAATCAAGAAGTATTTATTTCCTTTTCAATTCTTTTGGATTTGTCATTTATTTGGATTTAGAGAGATTTCAGTGGGAAGTATATATACCAAATCTCATTACAAATCTCACCAGTAGATGAGAGATTTTGAGATTTTGTGAGAAAGGGTTTACGAGCGGACGATTTCTCTTACGAGGGGGACGATTATCATCCCTACTTTGCTCCAAAATTATTCTAAAAGGTACCAATATCTATTCTTGTGATTTATGTTATACGAGCATCTCTATGTAGTTAAACGACTGTCTTTTTTTTTTCGCTTTATGTTAAATGAATTTGTTCTTTGATAAGATTTCATACTTGATTACTATCTGTTTGTATGACAATTGTGGCTTTCAAATTGGATTTAAGCCTGCTATGTTTTTGTTGACCAGACGGCTTATTTTTTTCCGAAACATTAGTTATCAGAATTATTAGTTATGGTTCAGCTGCTAATGTATGAAGAAAAAAAAAATTCAGAATCTATTACTATATAATACGGAGAAGGAAAAATGTTTGAATAAATATTTCATTTCCCGCTTAAACATCATTTTTTCCCTCTCAAATTTTTCGAAAATTACCTGTTTTGGAAACTCTTTTTGAATTTTTTTCATTTATCCCGCCTAACTTAATTTGATTTTGGATGTGATTTATGGAAATCGGATTGTTTTATTTTAGGATAAGATTTGGTTGTTTTTTTGTTAAATTTGTTATAATTCCTTTTCTTTAGGATGAGATGAGATTTGTTACCATTTCTTTAAAATCCGATTTGGTACATTTTTAATTCACTCGCTTTTCCTTTTTTTTTCACGTTTTATTTCACTCGATTTTCCTTTTTTTTTAATGGGTTGAGATTTGGTAAATTTTGTATTTTTAATTTTTTTAATTTTAATTCACGTTTTTAATTTTAATTTCACGTTTTGAATTTTTTCCTTTTAATTTTTTTTAATCCGATTTTTTTTTTCAAACATTCGGTAAAGTTTTTTTTATTTTTTTTTCATAATCCCGCCTACATTTCAATTGTAATTTATTTGGACGTATATCATAATCCTTTTTTTTTAATCGATTTGGTAGGAATCGGATATTTCCTTTTTTTTTGGAAGGGAGTTGATATAAATCGGATAACATCAATTTAAATTAATTAATTATGAAATTTCATTTCCTTTTTTTTTTCAAATCCGATTTATATTATATAGATAGATTTCACTTCCTTTTTTTGTAAGCGATTACCTTTTTTTTGTGTAAGCGATTGTTTCAATTAAACGTGCACTAAGATCGGGTTGACCGAATTAAACAATTTTGAATAATATTAAATTAATCGATTACTATTAAATTAATTTTATTTGATTTTCACGTCTAAAATTTTTCAAAATACTATTTTTATTCTTGTGGAAAATGGCGGTTGGATGAAAAAGTCAAATTCAAATTAAAAAAAAATTGTTATTTTGAAAAAGATATTTTGTAAACCGTAATTCATAAAAATATGGTCAATGATAACTTTAAATACAACGGGTAAATATGGTCAATGATATCATAAGTTATATTTTATATTCGATAAGTTCAACTTAATTGATGATTTTGTTTGTTAATATTTGCTTAACTACAAAATATTTTAAAGTTTATAAAGAATCTCATTTTATGTAGGTTCTTGGTATTTTTTTATTTGTACATATTCATTTTTCGCCCCATATCCAAATACAAATTTAAATGCGGATCTTACATGTTTATTAGAAATATATGTATATTTTTTCAAAAAGTATGACGATCATATAATTAATTTTATCATATATCATATGTTGGATGTTATTAGTTTGGTTGGGACACTCATTATATTCAAATAAATAATATATAATTTTTCATATTTAGTATTTTTTTTTTATAATAATAAGATGTTAAACATAAATAACTATGTATAATATAAAGTCTTAGAAAAGGTTTTAAGTAAAAACCCCTCCGTGCAACGCACGGGATACACACTAGTACATTATATGCACTCAGATTCAGATGGAGACAAATTATAATAAATTAAAATAATACAAGTAACACATGTTTGGCTACTGGAGGAATATGAGAAGAAAAATTATTAGCCACTATGGCATTCTTCTGCTAATATATCATATTTAAATCCTGCTAATTTATGAAACAAGACACATAAGAATGCCATGGTGGATTTAGCTGCTATTGTATTAGCCACATAAGAATGCCACGATTGAGTAGTTGGAACTTTACACCTAAATATTAGGTTGCTAATGTATGAATTAAGCCACTATTGTTATAAGAATTATGGTTCAGGCTTAAATCCACTCGCATTCTTCTACTAAATATATCACATTTTAGCCTGCTAAATATTTAATTATCATAGGTCACATAATGTCTGGTACTGATATGCTCGAAGATGATCTAATGAACATAGATGAAATTGAAGAAGATGACAGGAGAGAAGAGTTATATAAATACATTTGGTATTCATACTTGCTCATTCAAGCAATTTTTTGACATGACAAATGTGCTTATGGTTAATATGTGTCATGATCGTGTCAGTTACTCATTAAGTAGAAGGCCGAAAACCGTGGATGGTTATGATTATATACATAAAATACTTGGGAAAAATTCTAACGACTTCCGAGAGGTCTATAGAATGTACCCCGATGTATTCTTGAAATTATGTCGTATCATTAGAGAGAAACAACTCTTGAGGGACACAAGGTTTGTTTCTGTTGAGAAAATACTTGCGACATTCTTACTTATTGTTGGGCAAAATAATTGATACTGCCAAGTACGGCAAGTATTTGGTCGATCACATTTCACCACTAGCCAGAATTTCAACAAGGTGTTGAAAGCACTAACCAAATACGTTGTAGATATGTTGGCTAAGCCAGGATCTACAATTTCCCAGAAAATAAGAGAAAATACACGATTTTATCCCTACTTTAAAGTAAGTAATAACATTATTTACTTTAATTTTATAATATCATTATATTATTTTCTAATATTGAAAATTTTAAAAATTTTAGGACTGCATTGGGGCTATTGATGGCACACATATTCCAACAATGGTAATAGGACATGATACAAGCAGTTATCGGAATCGACATGGACAAATTTCGCAAAATGTTTTAGTTGCTTGTAACTTTGATCTGGAGTTTATATATGTGCTCAGTGGGTGGGAGGGTTCAGCTCATAATTCAAAAATTTTGACGGATGCGTTAACAAGAAGAAACGGACTCAAAATTTCTGAGGGTATTAATTCATAATTTTATATTTCGTTTCATATTTCTTAAGTACACTGTTATTAAATGTCACAAGCATGAGATAATTATATATTTTATTTGCAGGAAAGTACTTATTGGCTGATTGTGGATATCCAAATAGATGACAGTTTCGTACTCCATATCGAGGGACTCGCTACCATCTTAATGATTTTACAGGTCAAGGTCGTGACCCAAGCAATGCCAAGGAACTGTTTAATCTCAGGCATTCTTCATTAAGGAATGTAGTTGAGAAGATATTTGGTATATTCAAATCAAGGTTTGTGATTTTCAAATCGGCACCTCCATTTCCGTTTCATACGCAAGCGGAGCTAGTATTGGCATGTGCAGAGTTGCATAACTTTTTACGAAAAGAATGTCGCTCTGATGAATTTCCAACTGAACTTGAACAAGAAACAGGTCAATCTTGTCCAATAATCGAAGGAGATAATTTTGGTCCATTTTTTGAAAGTCAAGAACAACAAAAAGCGACCGCTAATGCATGGAGGGATGCAATAGCAAATGAAATGTGGAACGATGCTATAGAGTAGAAATTGGACTTACTTATTATTTTTATGTTATATGAAATTGTATGAGACACAAAACTTTTGTGTTCATCAAATTTGCATCTTATTGATTTTTTACTTTATATTTTTTCGATATTTTAATTTTCCACACAAACTTATAGAGTCTCTTTAAAGATCATAATATCACCAAATATATGTGTTTCAAACATAATTTCTATTAATGTTGTCAGTCAAAATTTTAATTATTTCTTGAGATTATGTGGATGATTTGATAGAATAAAAAATTATAAGTGAGACAAAAAATATAGTTATTGTATGTCTTTGAGATTACGCGGTTTATTGAATATAATAAAAAATTATAACAAATTGGACTATTTTTGTACAAAACGATAAATAAACAAATAATAAAATAGAAAATTTACATTTCTCCTTTTTAAATTGATTTTTATTTTCTTTCATGTATAATTTTTCTCACAAGTTCGCACAATGGTATATTTATATATTAATGTTGATGTTTATTCAATCAATAATAAAAGTCTACAAAATTCTTGAAAAGTCTTAAGAAATCTCTAAAAGTCCTGAACAATACCACATGTCATTTCTGGGGATTTTTAATAAATTCTACAAAATCCATGAAAATTGATAAAATCCCATAAAATTCTATTCTTAGTAAAATCCTAAAAAGTCTTTTAGAATCTTAAATGAATACACCCCCTAAGATTTGTTAAGACTTTTTAAGATTTGGTGCGATTTCTAAAGAAATCCCACTTAAAAATAACACATCTAGACTTAAGATTTCACAGAATTCCTCCACAATCTGAAAAATCTTACAAAAACTCAAATCTTAAAAAGTCTCAAAATGTCATGTAAAATCCCAATTGAATACACCCTTACACTATACCATTTATATCGTGACAAATCCCAAGATTTGCAAGATTTACCTTAATTAATAAGTTAACGTCTTAACCACAAAATATATTCTAATTCGTACAATTTATCTTTATGTAGTCATACACGGTGTTCTTTTAACTAGTATTAATATCGTGCCATGCACGGTAAGAGATATTCATTAATATTTATAAATTAAAAATGATTAGTAAGTAATATTTATAAATTAAAAATATGGAATAAATATGTAATACAATTTATCTACATTAACTTATTGAAAATGTATATGAAATTTAAATTGTATCAAATTAAAATATGTCTATTTAAAATTAGTGTGCAACCTGTACGGCGCACAAAACTGATAAATAAATTACATTATATTCATTTCAATTTGAAAAATTTTTATTCAACAATTCGATTTGACTACAATGTCATTCTATAAAATATTTATTTTGGTAAAATCTTATCATATCTTTAAAAATCTATGTTAGTAATAAGTATAATTATAAAACTTATATTGTTTAATTAAAAAGAATTTGTTTTTGTATAACCTCAAAATATCAAAGTAGTTGAGTAATTTATTAAATTATAAATAATTGACTATTCCATTTACGTTCAAGTTAATGACATGTAAGTTATGAATAAGTGAATATATACATACATATATATATATATAATATATTTCATCGCGTAATTTATTTAAAATTGTTGTCGGTTACCTTATTGATCAAATTGATTAACTAATTCTCTAGAATTAAATTACAAATTTTAAATTTTATCAACCAATATTAGTTCAAAGATCTTTCTGATTTTTAAGAGGAATACACACCAATTTGCCAAATATTCATCAATATCTTATGAAAATTTATTATGGGAAAATGCAAAAATTTGAGAATTATATCACCTTGATTTAATAATAAATCAACCTAAAATTTGACTTTAATACACATGCCAAATAAAATTCATAACACATATTTCGTTTCAAAATTTTCAAATACACTTCTATCCATACCAAAAAAAAATTCATACCATTTAAATTCGGACATTTCATACCAAAATAAAATCACCTACTTCTTACCATAAATTCAAACATTTATTAATAACAACAACAAAAAAGAAAAAAAAATGATCATCAAATACTTCAGATAAAACCATCCACTTTATACCCAAATCTGATTTATTAATTTTGACAACTTTAAATATCATAAATTGATCAATTAATTTCTAGAGGTAGGATTTTTTGAATATTTTCAAAGAAGATGACCAAGTTTAGTAATTGAAAAAATTTTAGGTGGAATTTTAGCCTTTATTTCAGGTAAACACAAACCTTTTATATATATATATATGTGTGTGTGTGTGTGTGTGCTCAGTGAAAGAAAATAAGAATACACCGTAGCCTTTAGATCGGATGATCAAACGACTAAAAAAAGTCAAAATTATACATTGATTAAATACACATTGATTAAGGGCTTTATAGTAATTTCAACAGCATATCAAAAGAAGTGGACCCCACTCCATATTATTCAATCTGCCAACATTTGCAAAAAATAAAAAAATAAAAAAATAAATCTGCCAACCAATCTCCACGTTAACCTACCCACCCCACCCCACCCCTTCCCCCACACTCTCTCACATACACATGCACACACAGAACACACACAACACACACATCGGGACCACCATAACCACCGCTCCACCACCACCGGAGAATCCACACCAATCGCCAACCGAGCCTCTCCACTGCCGGCTTCCGGCTTCTCAGGCGGCAGCCGCTTCAGCACCGCCGGTCAGTTGCAGATTATGGCAGCGGCGGTCCGTAGCAGAATATAATCACAGAGTCGGCACCGACATCCGCCACCGATTTCCGCGGCTCCAAACCCACCGCAGCCACTGCCGCGCCTTCATTCCACTACCTGACCTCCGCGGACAAGCTACTCCGGCTGTTCAAGGGAAGTTTGCGGCCAAGATGCTTCCCCGCGTGATGATGTCCGGCTGCCTCTGCGTAATCTCCGTCGTGTTGGGGCTTGGCTTGCTGCTCGTAATCCTAGAGCTCACCGTCTTCAAGGTCAAACGCCCTCGCAAGTCGCACCTCCGTCGCGACACGGGAAGAATGATTTAGGAATGATGACTAGGGTGTGAAGATGCCCAATTCAGAAATTAGGGTTGAGAAGGGGGTGGGTTCTTTTTTGTGAATTAGATAACTTTAAGGGACCTACTTGTAAATTGAAAAGTTTTAACTATATGTCAATTGAGTACATGGGCCGTACTTGTAAGTTATAGTAAATATAATAAAAAGACTATTATTTTCTTTACATAAAAACATATTTTTATACATATATATTATATTTTTTAACCAAAAATAATATAAAAAATTAAATAAAATATATTAAAATAGTAAATATATTTTTATAATATAAATAATAAAAATATTTCAATTATTTAGGTTAATTCGATTAACCAATTGAATAATCCAATTATTTCGGTTTGATTTTTAGTTTGGAATAGCACATTAAAAAACAAAATCGGAGTGCAGAATGCACAATAGTAAAACATGATGCACATTAGTTAATTTCATATTGCACAATAGTGTTAGACCAAATGCGCATTCGAGAATGCACATTAACATTATAATTTGCATTTTTACAAATATTAAAATTCATGGAATCAAGAGTCGAATCCAATGAGCAATCCAAATCCAAAGCAAGAAAAAGGAGTTTTTCAATCTCCAAGTCCAATCAAAAGTGAAAAAGCATGAAAAGGAATGAGTTTCTAGAGAGAAAAAGCGTAAAAACAAAGTCTGGAAGTGAATAATGAGCCTTAGGTCCAAAATCTGATGTTAAAACCTGCATCTCGAAATATCTCGCGAGTCGCGCGTCGTCAGTTTCTTCAAAATCTGGGGTTGGTCGCGACATATCTCGCGAGTCGTGACTTTCATGTCGCGAGTCGCGACTCGAGCTCACGAACTGCACCTTCAGGCTCTGTTTTTCTCGCGAGTCGTGACTTTCATCTCGCGATTCGTGACTTTTCTCTCGCGAGTCGCGACTTTGGACTGCACTGCACAATTTTACGTTTCGGGCTCGTTTGGGCTCGTCCAAACTCGGAATTGAGTTATGTTTTTGCTATGCGTTGCCAACAAACCATCTATTCAACTATGCGCTCGAAAAAAACTTTTGGTGATGAGAAAATTCGCCCGAAGCTCCCGACCTACACACCAAAAACAACAGAACACGAAGAAGACCGGGAAAACAAACGAAAAAAAAACACCTAAAGACTCAAAATCAAGAAAAACGCATAATAAAATACGAAACGGACTAAAAACAAAAGAAATGACCTAAAACGGGGGAAAAAAAAACAAAACAAGCACGAAAAATGCAACAAAAATGGGACAAACAGCTGATTCCAAGCTTGTGCAATAACTTCATTAACTTCATTATCAAATGGAACCTGCGCTTGTTTCTCCTAGTTTGTGGATTGGATTCCACTACCAACATGCTATGATCGGAGGAACTTCTTCACTAGTTCTTTACTTGAGTATTAGAAAAAAGTTGAAGCCATCCCAGGGAGACGAACATCTTATCCATAACCTCTCAACATACCCCTCATTAACTCTATCATTCCCCCAAGTGTAGGAATAGCCTTGCATCTTAACTTCTTGCATATTCATCTTCACAATGAAATCCTGAAAACCTGCTATGGGCTGCCTACCTCCCTTATTTTCTTCTATTCCACTGAGATCATTCCACTTCCCAATAATACACTATTCTGGTCCCCAATCTGCCTTCATTGATTGTAGAAAACTCCATTTACCTTCTCTAACTCTTTTGTCAGTGCCTAAATAAACAAAAGTGACCCACTTGAAATTCTCTTGGAGCTGTAACCGACATTGAACTTCCAAACAAAAGTTATGTCTCCTGATTTGTTTCACCTCCACCAATTTATCCCACAAAAGAAGCAAACTGCCACTCAAACCCACTGGCTCCACCATAGCACACCTATCTTTATAACCTAATTTTTAACAAACTGTGAAATTAAATGCATTTTGTTGCTTTGTTTTAGAAAGGAACACAAAATGAGGGTGATTGGCCCGGACTCCTTCATCTTGGGAACTGTAGAGGGGCCACCCAAACATCTACAGTGCCAAACCAGAGCATTCATTGAGAACCCTGTGGCCATTCAAGGCTGGACATGCTCCTCCTTTGCACTGCTACTTCCTTCTTGTGAACTGCTCAGACCCACTCCTTTTCTTCTCTTGGTTGACTTCTGGATAATATTAGACCCTTGACTTCTGGTTCTCCTCTGAGAAGCCTCTATGTGGTTACTCTTTTCCAAGTAGTAGGTTTGGTGATTACTAGACTGGGGGATACCTCATCTGGATTTAGATCCCTGATCCCTGGAATAAATCCTCCTCTATCAGCTATTATGTCCATATCCCCTTCACTCCTTTCTGTTGGTGTTACCACTTCCTTCTCCATATTCTTAGTAGACTGAACATTTATCCCACCAGGCAGCTCCTCTCCTGTGATTTGTTCAGGGATTTTTGGTAGATGTATTCTAGAACTTCCCTCTCCTTCTTCACCTTTAGCAATTTCCACTATATGTTTTCCCCTGCTCTCCTCAGCATTATGTACACCCTCTTGAGATTTAGCCACAGAATCATCTGAGTTGTTCCTAGGGGATTCTGTCGACTCTCCTTTATTTTTTTCCAGACCCTGAATTGTGGCTATTCTGTGGGAATGTAGAGTGTACTGGTGCTTTGATCCATTCCCCGGATTGTCCTTCCTGCAGTTGGTTTCTCTACATATCTATCATCCTTCTCTCACAACTCCTATCCAGGTGCCAAATCATCCCAATGTAAAAAACATAAATTCACCAAACTCTCATATTTGAATTGAACGCGCACCCACTGATTCCCAAGCCTGATATTGGTGCATCGTGGCAGTGCCTCTTAAGTATTTGGAAGTCAATTTGTTTACTGTGTATTTTTTCCTCCAAACCCTTCCAGCGATTCGAAACTTTTCCCCTAAATCCGACCAGCGCTCCTCCAAATCAGATTGTTCCGCCTTCCTCGGTGACGGAGATGTCACGGCCCGTGGTCGTCCTTGACCACCTGGTTCACTCATGGTGACGTGCGCCCCTGAGATGGCCATGGAAGCTCAACAGTCGGAGTCCATTCGATTGGTTGCAGATGGGGCACCGGTTGGTGGTGGCGACCCTCATGGTCGGCGTCTGTCTGGCGATTCGAGTTTTCCCCTCAATTGCTGGATGAAGCTGTGCTGCGGAGGTAAGCCCTTCAATTTTCTTTTGTCTGCGATCGATGGGTCGCGCCTTTCCGGTGGGGCTTCGCCGTTCTGGTGGTGCCTGACCTCTGCACGTTGGTGCTCTGTGGTTGTTTTTGCCGGTGCGTGAGCTGACGGGTGGGGTGGGACTCCGGTGCTGCGGCAGTCCTGTCGCAGCGGTTGGGGTTGAGGGAGCGAGCCACTCTCACCCTACCCTGTGCGGCTAGTGGTGTTAGGCGTCGGGGGGATGGGTTCTCTCAAGCTCGGCTAGTGGTGTTTGACAAGTTCGGGTGAGTCTGGTGTGGGGGCTGGCCGCTGCTCTCTTGGTTGAGGAGGGGTTAATTCGAGGATTGTTTTTGGGGTTCGGTTAATTCTACTGTATAGGCGTTATCACAATTTCGGTAGCCGTTGCTCGAGCCTGGAATCTTTCTTATGTCGATCGTTCACTGTGGGTCTGGCTCTTTCGTTTGCTGGGGAAGGGCTCAGTTTTGTTTTCTTTTATTTGTTGCTGGAGTCTATGTTAGTAATGTGTTTTTGGTTTGGGTTCTTTACTCGAGTGTTTTATGTCTTGTCTCTTTGGTCTGGGCCGTTGGCCTCTGTGTGAGCGGGAGCAATTTATTATCCTATGGGGACCAGCTCCTGTCTCTATTCTTCTGTGGGAAGCTTTTTAGTTGTAGATTTTCTGTGCGTTTATTGTGTGGTTGTTTCTAGTGTCTTGTTTTGGTTACTAACGTTTGCTAGTGTCGGGCTTCTAAGCGATCATTAGACCTGTCCTCTCATTTTATTCAGTTTTGGGCTGTGTTCCAAGTTGTATCTTTGCACATTTGTGCGTTTGTTATATAAATTCTCTATCGTTTATGGGCAAAATCAGAAGATTAGGTTAATTCATGGGCGGACCCACACAGGGACCCGTAGGGGCAAGTGCCCCTATAGAAATTAAAAAAAAAAAAATCTAATATATGGGTTGAGTGACTTATTTGCTATGATATGGGTCCCTTTTGTTAAGTTACTAATAATAAAAATACATTCTTCAAAAGACATGCCTCCTAGACATCTATACAGGTTCTCGTGGCATTCAATATTTAATTTTTTTAATAGAAATTAATCTCTATATTTGTAATGATAATAATAATAAACCAACTCCACTGATTTAGGGCTTGATTGTTTATGAAATAATTTATTCACATTTATTTTGGTAACGCAAAACACTCCGACCGGCTTGAAGTCGGTTCACCTTCCTCTTCCTCGCCGGTAGAACGCCGCGTACTGCACAGAACTCTCACACCGTAGGAGTTTTCCGGTGAAGAGCCTCCGATGCTTAAGTCAGTATGTGTTTGTTCAATTTCCCAAAGTAAAGAATGGATAAATCGTAAGTCTCACAAGAAAAGACCCACTCCTATATATATATATAGGAGTGAGATACCTGCCCTAGGAGCTGTCCAGATTTTGGTGAGCTGTCTTACTCGCGCTGCCCATCCGTACACACACAGTGTGCGTGTGTCAGAGATGTCAGAGGTAGTTATCGCCACTATTGCTCTGCACCAATGCACTCTCGCCACGTGTCCCTCTGAGTGGAGGGAGATTATTCTTCTGCGCCTGTCGTTAGGATCTTCTAACGCCACCCACGCTCGCGTTCAAGCCACGCTCTCGACTGCTCTTCACCTGTTGGGTGCTCGATTTGATCGAGCCCCCCATCGCTAGGTCGATCCTCGACCAGTTCTGCTATTCTGCTCGATCTCTTCCCTTTTGGTCGATCATCCGTCGACCAATGCAGTTTTCTCTACTTCGAGCTTGCCCGACCGATGTGGTAGACCGGTCTATTCTTTAGTTATATTATATCCCATATCATATTTCATCTCAAAATCTAACTCAACTTTTAACTCAACTCCACTATTTTTAATATTATTCATATAATTAAATAATACAAAGCAATCATTCTTACACATCACATCAACTTTAATTCACTATTCATCCACTCACATAATTTTAACCTATCATTTCTAATCATTTATCTCCTACTTTTACATCACATCAATTTTAATCATTTTATTTTAAATATTATTTTAATACATTCTTAAAATTCCACGAACAATTAACCATACTACATTTTTCATAATTAATTATGATTAACCAAAATAATTCATTTTGAATAAATTATTCATAAACAATTAAGCCCTTAGGCTTTCAGGAATTTCCATGGAATTATATCCTAATTATAATAACAAATTAACTCTTATGGCTTATACATTTTTTTTATTTCAAATGTTTTCATTTTTTAACTGTAATTATAATTTGTAAATTAGCTCTAAAGTACATGCGATTGGTTTTATAATTAATACAAATTTTGTCATATTTAATGTTAATAGTTGAATGATAGTTTAATAACTTATAATTTAAGTAAAGGCTTGAAAGGATACATAATGATATAATTAATGTTATAAAATAATAAGTTATTCGTGAAAGTTAAATTGTGCCCCTTCCATTTCAAATTTCTGCGTCTGCCTGGGTTAATTTACAGCAAATATTGAAATTTAGTCAAAAGTTAACGTCAAAGTTCAAGTTTCATTTCAAAATATTGACCTTAGAAAGGTGTGAGAAAAGGCTTCATAACATAATGTGTAAGCGTGGTTTGTGATATGCAATAATTATATATAATATATCTCAATTACTAAACACCGCACCCATTTTACTAATACCGCACCCTAAAATGACAGTTTTGCCCTTTAATCTTATTTTTTTTAAAAAATAATGTCCCACCTTCTAACCTATTTATCGGCCGAACCGAGCACCGAAAAATTCCGAAAACACCTCCAAATAATTCCTGCGAAAAAATGCTATTCAACAAGACCGGTCATGCGGCGGTCGACCGGTCAAACCGGCCCTAAACCGGTCAAACCGGCCGCACTAAAACCAAAAATTTAAATTTTTTTATTTCTTTTTTTTGGAACCGGCCGGTCGCTGATTGCGGCTGCGACTCGACCGGCCGAAGGCTGATTGCGGCCGCAACTCGGTCAGCCGCACGCGGCCGGGCTAATTTTTTTTTTTTTTTTTTTATAAAGTAAATATTTAAAAAATATATAATTTTTTTTACTACTATTAATTATTAGGGAAACCAATTAATAGTTATTAAGGCAAGTTGCTACAACATATATAGCTATTCATTGGCTTACATTGAACTTTCTCATTCAATGTGGGATAATTGCAAATCAAAGTTTTCACTCTCTCAACCTTTTATAGCCACTCTTGGCCTTTATTATTGTGTTTGTAATCGATGTGGGATTGTCTCAAACCTTTATAACTACTTTTTGCATTCTTTTTTGCTTTCAAAATCAATGTGGGACTAAATGATCCATGCTTTAA